>GL379989.1:305944-335944 GCA_000143925.2 Caenorhabditis brenneri
TTATTCGGAAGAGCAGTTCTTGGGGCTTTTGATGGGTTGACTGAGTTTTCGGAAATATTTGAAACTTTGATTGAGTATTTTTAAATTTTGACTTTTGGGTGGGTATGAAAACCTCGGAAAAACATCTTCCGATCAATTCGTGGAGATATCGCAGGTCCTGCCGAAAATCTTACTGTAAGAGTTTCTGAAACCTAAGAAAATGTTTTTTTCTTCATTGACCAATTTTTTTGCGAATCACCTCCGTTTTGTTTAAGCTAAAAGACTACTACAGTAACCCTCCGGCATCGAAATCCTTTTCATCAAAAACTGTGTGCGCCTTTAAACTGAGTGAAGCGCTGGATCAACGAATTTCAACCCCGTTCTTTTGATTTTCGAGTTGAAACATCCCAAAAATTTATTTCCATTCCCGAAGCATTATCGCAACGTTTTTTATCCCCTTTCTAAAATCCAGCTGTTTTTTTTTCTGAATACAAAATTTTATCATTTTTCGTCGAAAAGATCTCAGAATATCATTACCAGAGATCATAGAATCTTTCAGTCATTCATTTTCTCTCATCCGTTTCTTCGAAAAAATCTAAAATTCTCCAAAAACATTTGCAAAAACTCATGTGCACGCATATGAATTTTAGGCAAAGAGTTCAGATATTTTTGAACCTCCTATTTTCTAGTTTCAGTGGAGATGACTATAATCTCTTTCTGAGGAAAATCAGACAAAAGACGGAATCCAATTATCTCTTCTGTTGTTTGGAAGATAAAAGATGTATATCTTCTGCAGAGGGAGGTAATTCACTTAGATTTATGAAGATCATTTTTTGTTTTCGGAAAGAGAGAGAGATTGTTGCAGTTTTATTGATTTCTAAATGAGAAAGTTCTAGAATTTGAGTTTTTTTTTTTAATTTCGTTTCTGAAACCGATTAGTACCTCATGTACAGCACCGTTCTTAAGTTTTTCAGTTGTTTTCAGCCGATTTGATTTGACTGAAATTTTCAAATCCGCAGAAAATTTTTTACTTTGGGGTCCATGCGAATTCAACTAAAGTTAACGAAGAAAAAAAAAGTTTTACAAGGCCTAGGCCTAAATTAAGAGCACTTCTCTTGACGTGCTCATTTGTACCTGCTTGCTCTCTATTAGCGGTAAACTGTGCATATAGTTTTTCATCTGAAACTTGAATATTTCCTATTTTCTTGCTTATGAATCTCAAAAATCTTCACTTTCAAAACTTCTCTACTTGGATTTTCGACCCTATTCTGTGATCTTTCTCCCCCTAAACTGAATTAAGCTAGACTTGAATAACTTTCAGGAAGTGATGCAGTACGTGCCATTCCAAGGAAGTACTAGCAGTAATAACAATAATAATTTCAATTGAGGCAATATCTGATCTTCTGATTTTTGTTTACTTTATTGTCCTCTTTCTCGTCTAATGACTCCCTATCCGAATAAACCTATCTTCTGAGAATTCTTCTGAAGGAGGGGAAGAATGTCATCTGATTCTTTGACCTCATACCTTATTCTTGAATTCTTAAACCCTGTCTTCTGCTCTCGATTCTTTTGTTCACATTGTGTCATTTTTTGCAGAGTTAGGATTCAGGAATTCGAAAATCCTGCTTCTGATTTCTTCCCCCGTTGAAATCGAATTTGTCGCTTCTTCTCACTCTTCATCAATTTTTTCAAAAAGACAAGAAGAAGAAGTCAATGTTCATTATTCTTTTCGAAAGAATCACAAAACATTCCTTCTCTTCTTCCAAATATATAGAATGCTCTTATAATCTTTTTGTGTTTGTAAACACTAATAAATAACAAGAAAAACGAAGAGAGAGGGAGAAAATCTTCAATGAAGAAGAGACGTCTAAATATAGATTCCTCTTTTTTAGTCCAATTTCTTCACTTCTTTCCGGAAACTTATTGAGTATCGGAAGAAGGATTTCCTATAGTTACGCTTCAATTCATTACTTGATTATAATTGCAGCTGAACTGAAATTGAGATATTGAGTTTTCCACTAACGTTGAGTTAGGATTACTGTATGCGCGGAAGTTTCGTTTCCAGAAAGCAGGGATGAGCGCATAGGGTTGAGCAAAAGGACCTATCCTGATTGAGAATGATTTTTTGAACTCAAATAAATCATTCCGATCGAGTAAAGAATAGCAATTTAGCAAGGCTGTCAGAAAGTCGGCCGCGGCTTTTTGCTGTAAGTCGGCCGTGGAAAACAAAATAACGAGCCGTCTTCTTACCAACGTGCACGGTTTTTTTTTGCTCTACAAGAAAATTTTGCATCGAAAAGATCCCACTGCTAGGAAGCAAGATATAAAAACGGCGTGGCCGAAAAGACCTGATTTGACAGCCTTTGACTTTACTTCTTCATGACGGGAGCCATGCTGCGCCTTTTCGGTAACTGGTAAACTTTTTGAATCCAAAGAAGCTTGAATTTAATAGCTGTGCGTCACTATCAAACCACACACTTCTAAGAAACAATTGAACTCGTGCGCATTTTCTACGATACGTTTTTCATGGTAACTCCCTCTAATGACCTACTCAGAGCATTTTCTGTGAAAATGACTGTGTAAAATACCCTGAATCTGCATGCAAAAAAAATTGTTTTTTTTAAATCTTTACCCTTCAGTCACGGAAAACCTCGTCTTGCATTTCTCTGGGATCCTGAAGTTTGCTGAAGAGTAAAAAAATAGGAAATGCCCTACTGTATTCATTGAAGAGGTAGGAATCATCTACAGGGGAATGAAACTCAGGGAATCGTAGGCAATTTGCTGATTTCAGTGATGACAACTTGCCAATTGTTTGCTGAAGGCTTACGGCAAGCAAAAGGGAAGTTACTGTTGAGGCAAATTACCGTTTTCACAGGCAACTTGCCTAATTTTCTGTAAATTTGCCGAAAATTCCCTTTGCAACCGTTTTGCAAGTTTTGCAACCGCCATACGGTTGCAAAACTGTTAGAGTTTCAGGTGCCTATTTTCTTCTAGCCTGAGCACCTAACTATGTACAGATTGCTCAGATATCCGGAACTGAACAAAAAATCATCACGTTTCTCTCTTCATGTTTCCCCAATCAGCTGAACAAACTGTTCCATCCTCCCATCAACTTTTGAACTTTTTTCCTTCTTCCTCTTGAACTGGTTTTTGATTATTTATCCCGTTTTTCCTCCCGTCGTTCCCACTCAACTATACCACTTGTGTATTGCTCTTCCTCCTGATTTAGCAAGTTTGTTATTTTTATTTATTTAGATTTTCCCTGTCTAGAATTCCTCTTCCACTAAAACATCGATCATCATCTTCTTCTCATTATAATTATTCCCTCGTGATTATTATTATTATTTGAGATGACCAAATCATTTTGGGGTTGAAGAATCACAACGACATCATCAAAATAATCCTTCTCCTTCTGGATGGATGTGTCTTTTTTCTTGGGTTAAGCCTATAACAGAGAGAGCAGAAAGTGGTCAGAATGTTCATCTGATTTATTCCACAAAAAGTCTTCTTTGCACTGAATGATCTCATGGATTTTGGAGCTCTAATAGAAGGGCATCACGGGTTTCTAGAGTGTTTTTCTAGTTCAGAAAGGGCCCTCTATGAAATATTCAGTTTAAAGTGTTTGAACTCTTTGAGAAAAACATGAGAGAGCAAGTCAAGAATTTTGGATCTTTGAAAAACCGATTTTTGCATTTCTTCTTATGTTTGCCTGGGATTTTTAAATATTTTTTTTTTGGTCGGTACGCTGTTAGTTTTGAAACTTCAAGTTTGTCGTTTTCCTAAAAACTTTTTCAAAAATTCACCTAAAATTTCGCAAAAAATTTGGAACGCTTCACGAATTTGCGTGTCATCCTTGCGCAGGGGCCATGCTAATCTTCTCTGTATTGTTCCAATTTTAGTATATGTTCTCGGAAGAACGAGATACTTGGAAAGGGCGCCCCCTTATAAAGGGGGTATCTACACAGCAGCAGACATCTCACGGGTTCCGCCCTCCACCATCTTTTGTGTGTGAGGGGGGCGGAGCCTGTTGGTGGTGGGTGTGTGTAGTGGGATGACGAGTACAGGGGGTGAGATGGATTGTGGTTCTATAAAAAAAATTAACCGTTGCTTTGTTGAATAACCGTTTTATTCACCTTAAAGGCGCAGCATAGTTCTCGTCACAGTAAACCGTGCATTGTAATTTTCTTTTCTTTTCTCACAATGCACTGTACAACTTTTAGCATAGAGACTTACGCTGCGCCCATAAAGTAACTGAGAGAATCGTTCAGTTTGACAAGGTTTACCTGTTCAAACTCAGTCGGTGACTCACCAGTGGTATCGGCCATCGGATTTCTTTTGAGTTTCACCGTCCTTGAACTTGCATTTCGAGGGGTTTTCAAAAGCAGGCTTTTTTTTGGTAAGTTTGGACCCGGCCCGCCGATGCCAGGGAGCCCGAACATAGGTTGAAAATTTCTGGAAAGCCCCCTTTCTCGTGCGCTAACAGGGAGCATTCGTATTCTGAAACCCATTGCTTTTATTTCTCCGAATCCAAAACTCTAACTGAAAAATCAAAATCCAATCCCCATCAAATCAACCCCCACTTTTCTTGGAAATTACACGACTCGACGGCTTTCCCTTCTAGACACTTTTTCATGGTAACTCCCTTTAATGACCCATTTCGGGGAGCATTTTCATCTTATTTCGTTTTTCTTTCTTCCAAATCCTTCCCTCCTTTTCTTCCAAGAAAGTTTTCCATCTTAAAATTCCTACCCTCCCATTTAGCACAACATTTCTCCGGTTTTGTTGGCTCGTAAAATTCATTGAAGCGGGCACCAACACCTCGTGTTAAATGTCACCTCCCAACGTCTTCTTCTTCTTTCGTCTTCTGAATTCTTTTTTCACATTGCAAACCACCCCGTTTTGGAACTACCAATTTCCCCCCGGACTTCCGGGATTTCTTCTTTTTCTTCAAAAAGGTGCAATTTTCATGTAGTTTCAATCCATCTTTTAGACCCCATTGCTCTAAGAAGAAAGTGAAATAGTTGAAGAAATCCATCTCTAGGAAGAATCCTAGAATCCCCTTGAGAATTCGAGGAAGAATTCATTTTTGGAGATTTCCGTGGGAGGAAAGTGAAAAAGAAAGAAAAAAGAAAAGAAGAAACAATGACAAATTTAAGGAGAAAAAGTGGAAAAGTTCAAAATGAAACTAGATACAACATAGTTAAAACCCCTTGGACCCATTTTCTGCACTTTCTTTGTTTATTTTCTTCTTTAAATTCGTTTTTTTGGGTAAATCACGTTGCAATTTCTTCTTCCTTTTTCTCCTCCTCCTTCAGATTGATGACGTTTAAATTCCAAAGATTCAGGTGAATCGCCATCAGAAGACGTCATTTTGAACACCTGAATGGACTTTTTACACAGATTCTTGAAATTGAAATTCTCGAAATAAATTAGACATGCTTCTTGAAGGAGGGAACTGAATTCAAAAATAATTCTATCTGAAATTTTAACAAGGCGATCTGCTTGTCCTGAAGTGTCGGGGTGCTCATTTAGCCCCCCCTTGTTTCGAAACACTTTCAATTTCTTTGAGTTCCGATCCCAGAAGGATTTTTATGCTTTTCCTGTTTACTCCTGATATCCTCATTCATGAAAATGTCCTTCAAAGGAATACGTAATCAATAGATCTTAAACAACAATCAATGTGTTTTGATTTATGTTTTCTCAATAATGTTCCACGAGGAATGAAAAAATGAATGGCGATTTGATTAGGTTCTCCGATATTTTTCGAGGGGGTGGACGTGTTTGAAAACATTGATATGAGTTACTTCATGACCAATATTTTGATTTACGGATTTTCAGTTTTCGTAAATTTTTTGATTTTCTGTCATTTTTAGAGGGCGCTGTAGGCCGAAAAAAAAGACACAGTCTGGGTCCTGCCACGAAGACCCGTGTACCGTAAAACTTGAAATTTTCAAATCTCTGAAATTTACGGTTTTTTTATCTGTTTATTTTTTTTCGAAATCCTAGAAAAACTACAGTAATAATTTCCATCGCAGCACATGCGCCTTTAAGGTTCCCCTAATTGAAAATTCAGTTCAGAGTGTTTGATTTGCACCGGACCGAGTCTAAATTTTCTCAAAGTTGACTTTTGCAATTTCTAGTTTTTGATCAGAATATCATTTGATGTTCAAAAAGTGTAAACATGGCTCGAATATGTCTTGAAAACTCAAAAATCTGAATTTCTCATAAAATATTCAGGGAAATGTCTGATCTTCTTGAAAACATATACAAGTCAAAAATCTCAAATTCAGTACTGATTTTTGGAATTTCTTAGTTTTTGATCAGAATAAGTGTAGAGTTAGAGTATAAAGTAAACATTTTCAGTCTAGTCTTCAAATTTTGAATTTACATTCTGAAATCCAAGTTTAGCCGGGTTCTGAAGTTTTGGCTCCAAATTTTAGGACTGTAATCTGAGGTAATATGATTCAGATAATGCAGTGTTTACAGATTCGGAATCATATTTTACGACAATTCAGTAATTGTTCCTTCAGTCACTACCTTTAAAAGCCTCCGTTTCTTCACTAAAATAACAAAAAAAATGGATCAAAGTATCAATTTCTCTCCAGTTATTTTAAAGCCACTTCCACCTCCTCCACCATCTGCTGTCACAATTTCATGGATTCGTTTTGACGAACAAGTAAAACAAAAAACATAAAACCAACTGACATTCTCCTCTTCTTCTTTGTTTTCTGATCATCATTTTTCCCTCTTTTTTTGTTTCTGCTTCTCTAATTTTCTAATAATGATTATCCAGAAACAATGCAAATTTCCGGAGAAAGAAAACCAATTTCTCTCTTTTTTCCCCTCTTCCGCCCCAATGAAAATGAGAATGAGGAGATGGAAGAAAGCATAGATTGAACGACTTTTGATCGTTCCCTCGTCAAGAATAGCATAGGAAAGTACTCAGGATATAGGAAGAGTGAGATATGTTGTTCCTGAATCTTTTTTTTTTCTATTTTTGGGTCGTTAGGTCAAATTATGATGTTTGTCGTTTCCGTACTGCTTCTTTGATTTCCAAGTTGAGCTGAATGTCACATTGCTCTCCTCCATTTCGCGAGAATCCATTCATTCCTAACCTAATTCTCAAAACTCATTTATTCCATAGAGTTCATTCTAAAGTTCTGAAACATTGAAACAACTACATCTCCTCGTCCACAAGACATCTTCTCACATGTCTGAAGAACAAGGTGACTCCTAATACCTTTCGATGCATTCAACCATTCGAAAGAAATCTCTTTTTCTTCAAAACTTTCATATTTCGTGTTCAACGTCACTTTCAAATATAGATATTTCCCTTTTTTCCGCCCCTGGTTTCTTTTTGTTGTGTTTTTATTTCCTTTTTTTTTTGGTTTTCTTTCCGAATTAGCCCTTCCGTTTTCATCAATCAGTTTGAAGAACCGCAATTTTCAAGAGGGGAGTACTGTAGAGAAGGGATAATGGTTGGGGAGCAAATAGGATTGAAGCTTTGTTTTGTTGGTCTGAATATCATGAGACTCTTGGAGCTCCCAAATAGGACCTGTTCAACTGGAAGCTGTCAATCTTTTGCGAAAATAAGAAGCTAGAAGGAGTCGTAGACAGCTAGACAGTCTTATCGCCTGCGTCTCCGTAAGAACCCAGTTTTCTGGCTGTAGAGGGTTAGGTTTACGAAATATGGAGCTATACGACGTTCGGATTTTTAGCGCCGAAACGTCTGAATTCATTGATACAATTTAACTGAAAAGTTCTGAGATGACTGTCCTTCGAAGCTGGTAAAAGCTATTTTTTAGGATTACACAGCAATACCTTTCCTGACTTAAAACTAGACAAAATGTATACCCATCGATTGAGAATTCTTTGCTTTATTAATCCATATTTTTGCAAACCCAGACTTTTCGCGAAAATCCTCTCTTGTGTCAAAAATCTGAGCCCTACTCGGTTTCTAAGATCATGATCATTATTCATTCCGTTTTCGGTAACTTTTCCCTATGAATCATATAACTATTCATGAATAACCTAATTGGGAAAGTACGTCTAATGAGATTTTCAACAGAAACCCGTCATCTGACTTCTGACAGATCCCTCCTTCTGAACCTTCTTAAGTTTATCCAAACCCTCCCGTTTTCCAATCTAGAAAAGTCCATCTCATTCCATTCCAAAGTTTTCTCAAAAAAGCAATTCATTTGAATAAATTTCAGACACCCTTTTCTTCTTATCCTCTTTACGGAAAACAAGAAAAAAAAATTTTGGAATCTTTTTTTTGTTTCGAGGAACGAAAAATATTCCCAAAAGAGTTGTGTTGATGGAAGTCTCTACTTTGTGAAAATAAACAAAGAATTAAAAAAAAACTTCGAGAGGGAAAAGTTCAGTTTGGATGAACTTTGACTTTTACTGCTTCATATGAAAATGGGAGGAGTGGAAGGCCGTATCATTGTGAGCGCCCTTTACCTGTGTGTTGGATGCTGACCTCGCGGCCTGGTGGATACCAATGTTGTTTTGGAATTTGGTATTATGGGCTCAAACCCCAGGCGGATCCTTTTTTCGTTGCTTTTTTGCCAAAAGTTTTTGTTACCCGGTGCTTCTATTAGGGATATTTCCCTTCCTGACCCATTCACTACATCTCAACACTATTTAGATGTCTGATCCCTTCTGAGATCTCAAATCCTGGTTCCAATTCATCTAAAAAAAACTAAAAAGTAAAGAAAAGTATACATTATTATTAGTTTCGTCTCTTCTGAACCCTTCCACTCTTTCCACGTCATCACTCCACCCTCTACTTCAAGAATTCATTCTAGAAAATTCTGGAAATTGAGTGTAATAAATAAAAAAAACTGTTTTTCAAAATAAGAAACAAAATCACGAGCTGGAACTCTGAGACTCATTTAAATATGATCCACCTTCTCTTTTTGGGTCTCAAAATTGAATTTCTTGTACAAATATAGCAGTTTTTTAGATAAATTCACGTAGGATGTTTTCAAAGATCCAAATGAAGTCTAGACCGAAAGATGAGCAAGTTTTAGAGATAGGATTCCTACAGTAATCTCTCTCTCTCTCTCTTTCTGTTCCAAGCCATCCACTTGAAGATCTTTTGATCCCTGAATATTCTTCATTTTCAGACAATTCGAACCGGTAACCCTATCGTCTTGTTATTCTCCATGTCATTTTCTTCTTCCTCCTCTTTATTTTTTTTGTTTTCCCAATTTTTATTACTTCTTTTTTTTTCCAATTTTTCGTGCCTCCTTGTTCCTTTTTCTAATTCCAAATTCATTCGGAATTTCCCCATTTCGTGCCTGACATCCCTCTGAAAAATTCCCTTTCATTTTCAGATCTAATTCTGGAAGAACACACAAAGTTCCATTACTTTCTCTCTCTCCCAAATGGGGGCGGAGTCTAAGAAGGGTGGGGACCAGGAGAGAGAGGAGAAGGCTAATCACGCCCCCAGGACAAAAGAAAGAAGAAGGAAGATTAGTTTTTTGATGTTTTTTTTAGAGGAGAAAGTTTCACGTTTTTCTACTTTAGTGTTCCAAATGGATTTCTTGAGATGAGTTTAGAGAGATGACGTTTTATGTTTCAAGTGTTCTTTGAAATATATTGAACTCTCGATGTCTCGATAACTTCTATAGAGACTTCTAATAGAAGGGCATGATTTTGTAGACATTTTACAGTTTGTTAGCAATCAGTCGTCAGATTTCTAATGACAAATCTCTTGAATTTTGAGCAAGCCTTCTATTACAGGTCTCTAGGTTTTTGGGCTCTTTCCCTTTTGATCTCATTCTCCGGAGACTATTTTTAGAGTACTGTGTTGACGTGAAACGACGTTAACTCAACTGACTACTTCTGATATTTCCATTGTTTTCGATTATTTCCAATTTTCTTATTTTCATCCAAAAAACCAAAAACTATCCAGAAATCAACAATTTTTAATCATTTTCTATACTTCCCTTTGTTTTTGGCACCAATCCAAAAACCATAATTCTTGGAAAACATAACAATCATTTTATTTTTAGCCTTCCTTCCCCACCTTCAGGAGGGAAAAAACTAAAATTCAAACATTTCCACTTGATTACTTTATCTGCAAAACTCATCGAATTCAGTTTTCCCCATCTTCTGTTTTCTCACGTATTCTTGCTTCATTCATTATTTTATTATTTTGTCCCCCATCTCCGAAATTCCAGTTATCCGAAAAAAAAAACATATTATTTTCAAGTTCAAATGACCTTTATTTCCTCGGAGATAAGATGTACTCACAGGAAAACAGGGACAGGGGGTTCCTTCTCTTGAATTCAGCGCAGAGGATTATTTTGTTTTTCAAAGACACCTCTAATGGGTCTGAACCTAGAGCCCGTTTGACATATCACCCGCTACCGATTGCGCTTTGCGTTTCGGTACTGGCGAGCATCTTGCTTATCTTCAAAACTCGTTATTGTTCTTCACGTGCTCCGTCTGAAAGATCCTCTGATCAAAGTCGTGATCCATCGGAAAACACTGGTGGCTTCGCAGCTCACAATCCACGTCCAAATTTCGAACACACCGATGAAGTAGACCCAGTGGTTCGAATCTGAAAACTCAAAAATGATCCAACCCTAGATACCGTATCAATTTTACATCCAGTTTTTGTCTGTCATCATCAAGTAAATCGAACACTTCTTCGTTGTAAACTTCCAAAAACGAGGTTTCGAAAATGTATTTCCAACTGCCAAAAGTCAAATCCTCACCTGTTTGTTTCAACATGTATTTAATAGCACGAGGAATTATTCCGTTCTTTTCTACTCCATCTCCTCCTCTCATGGTATAGATTTTTCCACTGGAAGATGGTCCATAAGCAATGAGCCTCCTTGCTTATGGACCAACTTCCAGTGGAAAACATTTTTTCCATGAAGAGCACATGTCGCGGCCGGTTTGGATTGGGTGATGAGCCCCCGATCACGATTTACTTGTACCATTGCTTAAGATGTTATTCGGAGAGGGATAATAAGACGTTGTCTGGTTATAAGCTTACTCAGGTAATTTTTGGACAGAGTGCCGCGCAAAACGGCATCGGTGCCGCTACCACTGGGCGTCCATGCCGTTTTGCACGGCATAATGCCGATTTTGCCGGCACTCTGTCCAAAAATTACCTGAGTTTATTGTCTCACTGGTCTCGGTATAGATAAGGCTCTCAGTGAGAGGAATAACACTGGTCACTCACCGGTGACGAGGAAGGGAAGAGAAGTGATTAGTTTAGGGAGAAGTATAGGCAGATGAGACTGAAATGATTACAATTAGGCGGGCGTCGAGTTAGATCTGCAGGCTTCCCGGCATACTGTTTGGCGGCAGTGTGAGAGATCACGTGGAGAAGAGAGGAGCGCGTCTGTTGGTGTGTGACGAGAGTATCCTTTGCGCGTGGAGACGCAGGGAGTGCGGTGGAGCGCGCTTTCCTTCCTCTTTATGGCGGGTGTTTGAATAGTGCTTCTCTCACTGGTCCGTCTCCTGATGGATTGTAAGATCTGTATCCTGTAGATTGTCTTGTTGTAGTCACAGCTAAGCTGTGGCTGCGACAGCACACAAGATAAGTTCCTGGATATTATTGAAGATATCAGATTGTCCGATGGTTGGAGGAAAGATGTTTTCGAAAGTGAAACAACTGGATTGATTAGCCTAGAACATTTTGTTCATATCATATATACCAATATAAGTGTTCAAATACCTGTCGGAATTCAACTTCATTTTGACTCGTGATTTGGAAGTTGGAGTCTTTTTTCTCGTAATCGCGAACGCGAATTCCTACGCGAATTTGTCCACGTAGGTCCACGTTTTCGTTGTTAAGCTTACATATCATATCGTCTTTCTTTTGCATCTCCTCCACGAGCTTCTCAATCGTTTGTTCAGAGCTTCGATTCCCGCATCTTTCGTTATTATTAGCCTTCTCAAATCAAAACATGATTTTTTCATGTCGGCTATTAATTGAATTATTCCCTGTTGTTCTGAAGATGTTGTTGGAGGAGCAGGTTCATTAGCAGTTGTTGGAGAGACGGCGAGTGCCTCATCAAGCAATTGACGACGAGCATTCTTGTCTCTGGCGAATGTTGTTGTTTGAAGCACCGGATCCACCGCACGAGCGTATTGGAGGCGTTGGATCCCATGTATCCGGAACTGTATCCTCCAGCGGACATGTAGGCGGATTTGTTACAGTTTCTTTAGATGTTTATAAATTGTTATGGAACTAAGGAAATGATTATTTCTGGCATGTGCTTCTTCTCTTCACTAGATCTAGGGTGAGTAAATGATGGCATGACGAGAAAAATATTCAGAGTTTTCCACGTCCCCCTCTTCCCTAAAATCGCGATTGTTTCGCTGCTTCGGGTTTCTGGTGCAGTTTTCGGCGTTACAAAATTATCACTTCTGACCTAGATATTTAGAGAAAAGTAGGCTTCAAACAAGGTTTCAATTTTGAAGTGCTGAAAATTTCGCGAATTTTCTTTAATATAATTTTTTACTGCTCCAGTTTATGAGATTCCGATGCAAAAACAAAGGAGCATGTGCAGCGTCCTGAGTAATTGGAAAAAGCATAGAGAAGGATTAAGAATATTAGGAGAGAGAACTCTTTTCTTCAACCATCTTTTTTGAGTGGGTCACCACTAAAACATTCTTTTATGGAGTATACAAACCATAAACTTTTTGGGAATTGATATTTCTCAAATCATGCGGTTTGCTTAGAAAAGAGTTTACTTGAAAACATAAATTACTCAAAGTACTTTCAAATTGTTTCTTAAAAATAATAAATTTTGAGTTGTTTATTGCTTTCTTTGCCCTTTTTGATGGTTGCCGACATTTTGAAAAAAAAAGCAATTGGGAGGATTACGGTAGCGCACGAAGGGCAAAAAGAACCGAAACCGCGAAAATGTAAAATGGACGACTTACGAAATAAAGAAAACACCTTTAAAAAAACTAAATGCATTCATTCATAAATACTTTCTTTGGTTCAATTCTAAGTATCATTTTCCAAGAGCCTTCTTCTTTCTCATGAAACCACTCTTTGTCGCTCTCACCAAAGTACTGTATTTCGACTTCTGCTGTTTTGGCTTGTCGCCAATCGCAGTGTCATGAACAACACCGGTACTCACAGCGAATCTGAAATATATCAAACCAAATATCTCTAAAGTTCAATGAAAAAACAAACTTCATAAGCATTTCTCGAGCACTCAAATATGGTGCAGGAGTACGGAAGCATCCGAATCTTTGGGATTTTATGGCTTGCATTGTCTCTTTGAATCCAACTGTATGCTCTTCGGTCATTCTGCTCACAATGATGTCAATTGTTGCATAGATTGCACATTTAGTGATTCCAGTTGCACAAACGAGAAGAATAGGTCCAGTGTTTGCTCCTGGTTTCTTCGAGCTACGGATGTATTGCACTTTGATCTGAAGATAAGAAGATTTAGTTATGATTGTTTGGATAATCCTGATTTAGAGAATAAAGAAGATAAGAGGATGACATGAAACGATGAGTTTCTGGTGCATCTTTTTCCAACAGAGAACTTCAAAAGATTATAGTTTATTCACTAAATCAAACTAACCGATGCTCTCATATCCAACATGTACTCTGGCAATTGATTACTGTCTCCCCATTCATGGAAATGCATCAAAACTGTCTGATTAACTTTCTTGTTTTCAGTGACAGACAGATTAAAAGTCTTCATATGGGTTTCCGAATATTCATCTTTTGTTTGAATCAACAACGTCTCGAAGGTCTTACTCGATCCTTTTTCTGGCCAGAATGTACTACACAACTTTGCTTTCATCTCTCCTTCATCAATGTTCTTCGCATCAAATTCATGAAGGAATGCTTTTTCGAACGCTTTTTCCGAAATATCAAATGGAGTTTTTCGTTTTTGTCTCTCATCAACGTCTCCGAAGATTTTTCACCCTTCAACATAAGACCCTCTATTGCCATTCTTGTTGTTCTAGTGACCATTTCCCATAGTAGAAATCAGAATTCCTTCTTCCCAATTCCAGAACAGAATTCCAAATTTTGGAGGCATCTCTAAAAAGAGAAAAACAGAAGAAGCATAAACAAACCTACCAAATAAATCAAGCCCCATCTTTAACGATCATTGGTCGGAATTCTAGATCAAATTGATGAGTCTGACCTCTGTGGGAACCTCTCTGAAAATTAAGAAATTAACGGGAGATAGAGTCTTATCAATATTGAAGACGCACACATTTTTCGGCTTAAATCCTAGCCCTCAATATAAGTGTCCCAGAGTCCAAACTTCACAGGCCTGAACCTGCGTCTGACAAGTATGAGCCGCGTAGCGCAGTTGGTAGGGCTTTTGGTGAACCCTGACAACCCGGCCCTTGACTCAAACCCATCAGAGCTATCCACTATTCTATATCATGCTTTTCTGCTAAAAGTGGCAACTCATTCCAGCTCACTTTGATGTCTAATCATGATCATATTTTTCTCTGAAATCACTTTTTTTGAAACATCAACCAGTTCTCAGACATTACAAATTCCTTCTTAAATTCTTCAATTTTCCTCCCTCTCCACCAATTAATTACCTCCCTACCTCTCTTTTCTAATCTTACTCTTCCGATCACAAATTCTGCGTCATTCGTCTCTTTTTGTTTCATTTTGTTTTTTTTTGTCTTCAATACAATTTTCCTTTCGTTTTTCCCATCACTGTAGTCTTCCTAAGTTTCCTGAGAACCCTCTTCTTTTCCAAATCCTTAGTTCCTCAAGCTTCTTGCTTTGTTTTTTGTCTTGGGGGCGAATTGTGTTGTGCTCTTCTTCGAAACGTTTTCAAGAGTTTCTTTTTTGACGAAGAAGAAGAAGAAGGAGTCTTTGTGTTTTGTTTGTGTTTCAAGTGCCTCTAAATAAGGATGGGACCCCAATCGCTTGATTCTTTGGTTTCCCACAGTTCATGAGATCACAGTGAGGCGCAACTATGCCATTGCCCTCTGTACCTCATGGTAACTGTTGACGAGTGGTGCACTCTCGCTTTTGGGTTTTACGACGCGGGTTCAATTCCACCCGATGGCAAACTGTTTTTAGAACTTGAAACAGCGCTACATGATCTTCCAATCTCGTCTTTTTTGATCCGTTCAAATTCTCAGCCATCTCATTTTTCATTAAAACCTCCATAGAAGGTTCAATTTGTTTTCTCTCCCATCCTCCTTTGCAGCTTTGTTTAATTCCATTTCTTCCAGAAAACTTCTAGAATTCGTACTCATTTTGTGTTAAGACAAACACCCTGCGGGCCTAATTCCATCCCAGTTTTTTTGCGAACCTCTTCTTCCAATTCCAATCAGATGTCTCGAAAGAATGTGACGTGGGAATTGGAAGAGAGAGAAAAGAGCGAAGGCTGTTGGCTCCGCCCATCTTTTTTTTCTCCGAAAAAGGAAGAAAGGGAAAGGGGGAAGAAAGGGAAAGGGGGAAGAAAGGGAGATGTGATACTTGATCCAATTACATATCACACAATTCAAATAAGAACCTGCTACTAGAAGAAGGAGATACGTATTCTAGATGATCTATTTACTTTTTATTTGCTCCTTTCTACCCACCCGCCCTCTCTTTTTCTTAGTAAGATCCTCATTCATTCCTCGTGCCTACTACTTGTATATTCCATATTTAGGATCATAAGAGTAATTTTTTTATCCTGAGAGATACAGAGATTTCTCTCTTGCCTTTTCTGGTTTTTGTTACTTTGAGTGCTACGGTTCCAGAAGAGTCTCGTTGAAACTAGGAGATTCTGATTCTCAAAAGCTACTTTTAAAACTGACGTTTTCTTTTTTTTAACGCTGTCACTGATACGAATGAGTCCTGACATTTGGTGACACTTTTTCAAAATGAGTTCAGAGCATTTTTCGAAATTCAGCACCGTCCAAATCTGACTTGTCGTAAAATATGGTGCCGAGTCTGCAAACATCCACCACTGGTTTCGTTAAGTTACAGACACCTTACATCTCTGTCCCGCTATCCTGGACCATTACTAAGTTTTCAAATTCAAACAAACTCATTTTTATATGACTGAATTGCCACAAACCTTAACAAAACACAGTAATAGCGTCAATCGTGGTGAGACCTCTACAAAAAATTCCGTACACCTTTAAGGCTCATGAAATGCTTTTTTGCGCCCCCTTGCTTTAGCCCTTAGATGCCTAAAATGAAATATAGCTTTATCGAAAATTCCGACGCTGAATTTTCATATTTGGAGCGAGCAGTGTTCCTTTGGTGATCATTTTTTTCACCTAATTTTCCCACTTATACTCTGAATATTGACTAAAAACTTTAAAAGTTTCGAATCCTATATAAAAATCTAACTGAAATCTAACTGAAAACCCCGCTTTCTACCTTTCTGAGCTACTAGACAAAGGGTAATTATGGACGAAATGTCAAGCGTTTTGAATTCAAAAATTGGTTTCATGGAAGTATTTTTAGTCATTCAGTCATGGCTCCTATTGTTTCGGAACATTTCCTTCGAAGAAGTCATTTCCTTCCTTGACATACAAACTACAAAATCCATGAGAGTTCATTAGTTTGAAAACACATTCATCCCTTCCTCCTTCCCTATTACCAACATCTCAAATCGTTTATACTACAAACTCTTTTTTTTCTTCGATTCGTGGTTCTTGAAATGCTCTTCTTTTTCGTTTTCCATGTGATAACTTGAGGTCATTCCTCCATCATTTTGATTTATTCGAATTTCCGATTCTCGTTCGAAAATTCCAAAGTGAAAAAGAGTTTTAGTTCCACCCACTTTCACGAGAAACTATGATATCAAGGTGATTTATGGATGAAGTTTTGATTTCGTGAGATCAAAACTTTATTCGAATTTAGTAGAATATCGAAAACAAAATAATAAATCAAAGTTTTATGGCTGGAATCTGAAAAAATGGTAGCAGTCTGGATAAAAATGACGAGCGAGAAAGGGAGAATTTGAAATCAAAGGGTCTGGCCTAGGAAAAATTGTAGGTTCTTGTGCATTCACAAATAGTTTCAATAACTACAAAGGCGCATACAGTATTTTCTGAGAATTCTTCCTTCTTTTTTTTTACTTTTTTTCAATTTGTAATATTTTCTTTTCTCCTTCACTCATATCTTATTTTCTCCGTTTCCTCTAATTTTTCTCATTTTCAGATCTCATCAAAACCCTACAAAAATGCGAGAATGTTCAGTGATAATCAGTCCATACACAGTTATGATCTCTGCCGTTTTCATTCTATGTCTCATTCTTTCACTTCTCGGTAATGCAATTGGTAAGTCATTTTTTATGAAATTACTAAATTGTAATAATCAAATATTACAATTGAATCATTCGTTCTCCTTATTTTTCCTGGTGTTCAAAATGAAAAAAAAAGAGAAACATAAAAAATTCTGAAATCTGAACCTTCTTCACGACATTGCAAGAAAAGAGACTGAAGAACATAGTGTGCTTTGGACTGAAATGGACCCCCATCTCAGTCTGATATGGGCACCCTCTGGGGAGGCAAAACGGACACTAGGGAGAATATGAAGAAGTGGAAATATGAGAGTGAATCGACAAGTTTTTTGAATAACATCATTCTGGACCTAGTGGGAGGGTGTCTAAAAATAGAAGATATTCAGAGGGGCCATTCTGAAATTACAGTAATTCTATAATCTTGAGTGTGGACGACTCTTTTTGAAGATCTCTGAGCTTTCAATTTTAACCCACACCTGTTCAAAAAAATGTGAATTTGAGACACTTTAGTATCCCCCTAAAAAAAGAGAGACTTCTTGAATATTCAATAGGGTTTACGAATTGAATTTCAATAGGTGAACAGACATTAAGTAGGTCGGTGTCATAGAGGGAAAGGTGTTCGGAGAAATAAAGAGGCTGATGGAATTCCAGGTGTTGAGGGGGACTGCAAAGTAACAGAAAAGGTTCATATAGTTGGAGCTTTTTGGCTCTGGAGCATCATATTCTAGCGAGCTGTCAATGCTGAGGAAGTTGGAATAATTCTTGAGCTCACAAGTTCTTAAGCAACTCTATTGAAAGATTGAAAACACTAAAGATCTTAAAAAACCACCGGTAACTCTAGTTATTTTCAAGTTTGCTATCACAAAACCTCCAGAAAACTTGATTCCCCTCACTATTCTTTCTAATTTTCAGTAATCCTCACAATCTTGGGCAAATCTCATCGATCACGGAGCATCACCAACTTCTACTTGCTGAACTTAGCATTTGCGGATCTGCTTCGAAGTATAATCTGTATTCCAAGTACTCTACTCGGTGAATTAACACATTGTTGGCTTCTTGGAGCGGCGATGTGTAAAATTGTTGCGTTTCTTCAACGTAAGTAACAGAAGAAGAAGGGGAAACTACCAGGAAGTGGTTGGAGGTTTTAGAAAAGATTATGAAGAGAGGGTAGTACATCAATCAAAAAAATGACGGAAGGGAAAAAGGAAAGGGAATTGAATTGAAAATGAGAAAAAAGGAATTAAAAGATGGAGAGTTTTCAGAAAAACAGAGAGATAGTTTCAGTCTTTAGTCTGGAAAAATGAAGAATGTGAGAATTGAGGGAGTTCTTTCGAACTGAAAATGAATAAATTATTGTCGAATTGCAATTATTTGATATCAGATGAACTTTGCTTATTAGATAAGCAGAAAACGTGTTTTGGAAAACAAATTTTGGCTAGAATTCGAAATGAGGTATTGCGACACTTCTCGACTACAAACTCTTGACTTTACAAAAAAAGACCCTGATGGGGTTTGAACCCGAGACTGAATTTTCAGAAACAGCAGTGCTATTCACTAAGCAACAGTGGATAACAAAATCCATTCTTAACAGAAACTGAAAATTTTTATTCTGAAAAACAAAAACTAAAAAACGATATTTCAGCTGTCGGTGTCTGTGCATCTGCATACACTCTTGCTGTCATCGCCATCGAAAGATACTATGCAATTTGTAGACCACTAGAATCACGGAAGTGGCAGACAAAGGTATTTTTTCCTACTTTTTTTCAAATTCCCCAGGAGCCAATATTCCAGAAACGTGCTTTAATCACAATCTCCCTTGTCTGGTGCTTCTCATTCTCCGCTAATCTCACCAGTTTGTTCCTCTATGACACTGTCCCAATTGGAAATAAATGGACTTGTGACTCCACGAAAGGACCCCTTGTTGACTTCATTTATCAACTTTATTTGACTTTCGTAAGTGGGGTCTAGAATCACCTCTCCCTAAATCGTGTGTTTCAGACGCTGCTATTTGTCCCATTAGCATTGATGGTTGGACTTTATGGTAACGTGATCATCACATTGAACACTGCAATCAACAGTGATCACCCGACGGTCGAGCAACAAATGATTGAGAAAAGTGAGCAGGAATGAGCCCGTTGAAAGAAAAACAATAAAAATTTTCAGCTCTCCCATCCAGAGCATCGTTTTCCGATTGGTTTGTTAGTGCAGTTCAACGGGTTCCCAGCATGAAAGTTGTTTCGAAAACTGTACGTCAGAATGATAGAAGGAAACCAGTTATAATTATTGACTTTCAGTTCCAGTTCAAGGAAAAGAATTCTCTATCGATCCCACAAACAACTGGGTTGTCTGCTCGACCAAGTCGATCATCATTCTCGTCGTTCTTCTCAACTCCACGTGGATCATTTGATGCGACTATGTTGTTGAGGAGCACCAATCAAGTTAGTTTCCTAGCTGCCTAGAGTGAATGAGGAAAAGAGTCTATCCTGGATCTGAACTAGCCAAATCAAAACTGTCCCTATTCAAAGCTGGAAGCTTGTGATTCTGGGGCTATTGGTTCTGAAAAATCTGAGGATGTGTGAAAATATGATCTTGTAGAGAACTTGTTTTTTTCATACAAAGTTAGTTTCATACAAAGTTAGGGGCCAAACGCTCTCTTAGGTCCTTTACCTGTAAGTCATGATCAGTGAACGTTTTCCAACCAAATTCATGAGACATATTACAGGAAAAGATCCTAATTGCCAAGAAGAAAGTGACCCGAATGTTGATAACTCTTGTCATTGTGTTCGCTCTCTGCTGGGTACCCTCCTACATGTATTGGCTGCTTCTTCGTATGGCTGATCTGGCGGTAAGTTTTTATTTTTACTGTGAAATGTAAATCACTGAAACATAAAAAAATTTCACTCCGATTTTCACCTAATTCTTTCTTTTTTCAGGCTACCTCTCTTTGGAACCCGGGACTCAACTCCTCCTTGACTATCCTCACTTATGTCAGCTCTCTAGCCAACCCCATCACCTACTGTTTCATGAACAAATCATTCCGTTCCTCTGTTCTCGCCTATTGCCGTCCTAAGCCCAAACGTCCATTGGTAAGATTCCTCATTGCTTTTGTTCTCAGTCCCAATCTTTCCCTTTTCAGACCCGTTGCTCTGCAATGCCAACCCGTAAAAGTCCGTCAAAAGAGTCTCCAACCCATCAGATTCCAATGATCAAAATCGATTTGGTTCTGGATAGCAGTGTTCATATTTAAAATATTCATTTTTCTTCATTTCTTTCTTTTCTCAATTTTGTATTTTGTATTTCCCGATCTCTTTACAAGTAGGTTATGATACTCATACGCGCCAATTCTAGTCATTCATCCGGGTGTTTGTATACATTGAATGCCAAAAAAAAAAGAGTAATAAAAATTGATATCCAATTGGTTGCAGTTCAGAATGTTTAGAATATAACACTTGAGGATAATTATGAATACTCAGAGCTTCTGCACAGAAATGGACTGAACCGTCAAACAACAGTCGAAACCGAAGTAACTTTGAAGGTCGTCTGTCACACCATCGCTTCGGATCATTTTTCAGATACCTGAGTTTACATTTGGAGTTTTTCTTAGAGTCTGAAACAGAAAAGATGGAAGGCTGAAGCCGCTCTTGGTTAAAACTTGATTAACTGGGGTGTTTCAAGTCTAACTGCTGAGCCAGTTGGTTTTTTTTTGCATCATACCGTACGGAGAAAGAAATATGTTGCCCTACAATTAATTTTTCGTACGAAAAACGAAATATCTACTGAACCATAAAAATTGAATCCCCACACTCTGAATGTATCTACATTGAAACAAAAAGATCTTCCTCATTTCCCAAACAAGTATTCTCCTAATCTTTTTAGTCTTCTACTCCTTCTTCTCATTTTGTTTAGATGCTCTCCATCGTTTAATTTAATTTCGAAGATCCGGAGAAAACGAGTCCCCCCGAATGTGTCTGTTTGTGTGTATTGCTCCAGAAGGATGATGCACTTCTTTAGTCTGTTGAGATAGAACTAGTAAACACGGTTTTTCGATGTTTAGATACGACAGGGTCTTTCTTTTATAACTCAACATGATTCTTTGATACCATATCAGGACAAAAAAAAACTTATTTTTTAAAGGCACACGCAATTCGGAAAGGTCTCATCACACTTGGTGAGACTACTGTACTTTTTAAAAAACTCCCACAAAACAAGCCGAACAAGTGAAACTTTTGAAAAAAAAACAGGGGGTTTTCCCTTATTCTTGAAAAATCACATTTTGCACCAGCCTAAAAGAATAAATGTGTTACTGTGTATCAATTTGGTATGACCCTGTCTGCGCCTTCAAAGTAACCTGTTCCAGTACGACGAGCTCACCAGCCTTGGCGCTTTAATCCGAGCATTTTCAAAAGTATCATCAAAAAACTTGTTGAAATAAATATTTGTAATAAGGATTCCCTCTTCCAAAAAATCTCTTATTTGTCCTCTTTTCAATCCACGACTACTACTACCACTTCCTTTCTCTTCTATTCATTTTCAGTCATCCGATCCTTTTTCTTAGGCTTTTCGTTTACTTTTCCTGTCCTTTTTTTCTTCGTTATTCCAAACACTTTTTCTATTTTTAATACGTATTTAGAGGCCTTAAAAGAGTCGAAGAGAAATATAGAGAGCTCCCGGAAACGTATGTATTTTCTGAATTTTAATGTGTATCAAGATCATTTTCTTCTGGAGGGACAGAGTGTGAAGGAAGAGAGAAGATGGAGGAGGTGGAGGAGGAATTCTCGATTCGCTTCGATACACATTCCTCCACTTTTTATTACCACCTGACACGTTTTTTTGTCACTGTGATTTTATGGAATTTCTAATTTTGAATTGTTGTAAGCACGCTCTACTGAACATTTGAAAAATCTTCTTTTGTTTCTTTTTCAAACTGGTTCAGAGATTCAAAGTCCTGATGTGTTTAGTAGCTACCGTAACGAATGCATCCCGAAACTTCCCTATATCAAAAGTCATCATAATTATTCCTGTCAGCGTCTCCTCTATTCCCTCTCTTTCAAATCAATCAGAAAGTCTAGGCATTGAACACTCGTCTCTTTCGTGCCGTCGATAGCTCAGTTGGTAGAGCGGAGGACTGTAGAGTCAGTGGGTATCCTTAGGTCGCTGGTTCGAATCCGGCTCGACGGATTTCTTTTTTTCTTTTTTTGAAATTTATTTTGACATTAATTCAGTTTCCAAGAACATACTTATAGACAGTAATTGTTTCCAATAACTTCTTCTAATTTCAGCCATAAAAAATGCAGCTGCGCCTGCACCCCGGAAGTCTATTATATTCCAATTACCTCATTCTCTCTCTCTATTTTTGCACTCTCCGTTCAAATTTTCAATCCAGTTTTCATCAGAAAACGCTTGATTTTTGAAGCTTTAGTAGGGTTTCTTATCACTAATTTTTCAAAGAATTGATGAGGATGTGAACACAAACAAGTTTTGTCACTGATGTATTCGGTATGGATTTTGATAAGATTCCCGGGAATGAATTCGGGCAATGGATATGAAAATCTGAGTTTTCCGTTTTACTAGAGAATCCGAGAGTTGGGATAGGTTCGCCGAACTGCCGCTTCAGTTATATTGAAGACGCTCACAAATTGTAGGTTAGATCTCTTCACGGAGCGAAGATGATACGGTAGAAAATTTCTAAAAACCGGGAGTTGGTACCTCCTACTTCCTATTTTCCAGTTCACTCAACTTTTCAGAGCATTTGACCTATTTTGCAGTGCTCAGTTTGATGTTCTAGACTCTCATCGCGTAGATCATTGATTCATCCCTAAAAAAGGAAACAAACATGTTTAGTTAACTCCTTTTCTTTTCTCTTCCTCTGAAACCACTCACATGTTCTTATTTAACATTTCTCTCTCATTTTCATCATCTACAAACTTTTTTTTTATTTTTTCCCCTCTCGTCATTTTTTTGCTACTGAAATATTCAATGATGAGAATGTTCCGTTATTAATTTTCTGGGCAGTTTTAATCCATTTTGAAGTTTAGAAGAAAAATACAGAGTTTATTTTTGAAAAGGAGAAACCTGATCCATCTTGTCCTCCCTTACTTCTTCTGTCCCCGTTTCCGTTTGGTGCTTTTCTTCTGAAAAGAAATAATAATTGGAGAGAGAACCTGTCAAACATGTCAGTATTATTATATACCGCTGCATTCATATGGAGTATTTTTAGGTTCATAAGGGGGAGAAGGTTCAAGAACCTAAAATTATTTGTTCTTTTGGTGCTCCATCTTGAACTATCCCAACTATCAACTATATCTGTCCGAATTTCGTACCCAAATTACAAAAGACTAAAAAAGGAAAAAGAAATCCGTCGAGCCGGATTCGAACCAGCGACCTAAGGATACCCACTGACTCTACAGTCCTCCGCTCTACACAGGTCGTTCGCGTCCGATCCGTTACGGATGGCCCAGACGCTCGCGCGCGGTCCGGATTGGTATCAACTACGAGACTCGTTACGGATCCGTAAACTATCCGTTTCCGAAAACTGTGAGAAATGTTCGATTACGTCCAAATTTACGAGACTCGTTACGGATCCGTAACGAGGCTGGTACGCGAACAGTATATGTTCGGAAACGGCTGTTTTACAATACTTTGCACTTCCATCCCAGCTTTGATGCGCTTGTATTTTTGTTAATGCTAGATGCTACTTTATTGGAATCACATTCCGGACAACTAAAGTAATGAACAGTAAGTAAAACAGAAGAAGAAATTGGAAAATAAAAGTGATTAAAACATGAGAAGAAGTGTAAAATGAGAAATGATTAGAGATGAACAATATTGAGAAGTGGTTGAAGATAAACAATTTAGAAAGATGAATAGAGATGAATAACATAGGGAAGTAATGAAGGGCCTATAAAAGGTAATTAGAAACACACACTACAATTTTGAAAGTCAGCTTCCGATTTTGAGAGATGTAAAATTTTGATGAATTGGCTCCTTGTTGAAATCGATATCACAATACTCGATGTTGACGCCCACTCTCTTGAGATGAATACTTAGGTTTTCTGTTAACTGACTGACTGACATTTTCGAGTGTTGGTTGTATTCCTTTCGGAAACGATCCCTGAAATATGACAATTAGAGAAGAAAATAAAAAAAGAACTAACTGAAGATAAGTTAACACCTCCCGGGCCATGCCACAGCATTTTGATTCTAGTTCGAGGGAGAACTCTTGTTTGAAGCCACAACAGATGAATTCTACAAAACTTTTTTGAAATTGAGTTTTAGAGAATATTCTCACTTGATACACTTTTGTAGAACTGTTCTCCTAGCGGGTAATATCCAGAAGTTGAGTACTCGGTTGGTGAGTAGGCAGCAAAATAGTAGTCATGTGAAGCAAGCTGAAGAATGTATTTCATTAATTATGAAAACGCTTGTTGTTCTATGAACCTTTTTGAACGCAACACGAAGCAATGATTTTGAGCTTTCTTGAAATTTTGAAGAAGTCCATTTAGAAGCTTGGTGCGATGTGATCAGCGAAGACATTCTGAAGGAATAGCCGCTGGGGAGCTTGATGTGATCTTCATTTCGAATTGCTTGGTCTAAGCTGAACCCATTCCCATCGATCACTGGTACCTAAAAAATTGCGTTATGATAATTCACAAAAATCAATAAGAAAACCTCAGAGTTTCCAATTGTGACGCATGTTTTCTTCAATTTCTGATTTGTTTTGTTCTGCTGGAATAAGCTGTTTTTTCAGTATTATTCGTTTATCATTTTACCATCATCGTTGAAAAAGCAAGTCCAAAGCAGACATTTTGCATATCGCTATCCTTGTTGTGAAATCTTTGTGCCAGTTCCAAATAAGGATAGTAGTCGACTTCTCGATTGTTTCTTGTCAACGCTTTCGATGCCTCCTACAGGAACATGGTTTTAATTATTTTTATGATGATGGAATGAATGGCACTAACCTCACATTCAGCCCGGGAAAGTGGAACTCCATTTTTCATGTCAAAGAAACATTTTTTGGCGAATGAAAGCGGATTCCATTTGCCATGACTTGTCAAATCTAATCTTTCAGGAATTACTTCAGTTTTCTGTGAAGATAGTTTGCTTGAAGACTCCGAACTAGCAGTTTGCGAGTACTCATGATTTCCGACAAGGAAACTTGAATCAGGAGAATGATTGTCTTGAAGATGAAACATGTTTGATGTATTTGGAGACAGGTCAATTTCATCTGAATCAGTTGATACGTCGTGTCTTTTGTCATTTGTGTCATCCTGGAATGAAGCGAGTTTCCGATTCATCCATTCGTCTTCTTCATCCAGTTTCATTTTTTTCAAGTCTTCGTACTTCTTTGGACTTTCTGATGGACCAGATATTTGAGTATTTTCGATCTGTTCTCTTTTGACAAATGTCACTTTTCGTGATGCTCCTTCTAGATTGTCTGTCACAGGTCGATAATGTACTGGTGTTCCAACTTTCACTGAACTTGTTTCATGGGTTGCCTGAAAATGTATTTTATTTTATTTCACATGAACAGGGACGCGCTAACCATCAAATTCCTGACAAACGGTTTCTGAGTAGGGTTCAATACAGTAATGCTACTTCCATTCAACTTGATATTTTCATCATTTTCCGTTTGAGAATTCTTTGGAGAGTTTTTAAGAGTTTGAACAGTGTTATTATGTTTCTTCACATTTTTTGTGATTTCCTTTTGTTCATTGAGTTCTCTCTTTGTACCACTTCTAGTCGTTCTTGTTCCACGCGTTTTATCCATCATCTTCAGTCGAATATCAGCAAAACTGAAAACAGAGAACAGTGAATTCAGTTTAAAATGATCTGAAAGAAGAAAAAACGCCGAAAAGAAAAGATAAAACGAATAAAAAATATCTGGAAGAGGAGGAAAGACAACTTCAGCCATGGAGGCATCAGCTAGGCCAAGCATCCGTATATGGGCCGTGCGCGAACCAGTGCCATCTCACCCTCTGGTGGTGTCGTTTACTACCCGTATGCGAACGGCCATGAGAAAGGAGAACAAAGTGTGTCATTGTAGACTTATCCTATGTTTCTCATATGACTATTGGCAATCTAAAATAATTTATCTTCATCATCTCAATAGACTTGCTCAGTTTGAAAGGCTGGGGGAATGATCTGAAGTTCTACCTATAATATATGTTCTTCATAATGTTATTCATAGTGAATGTGACTAACTTACTATTAGACTTCATATCACTTAATATTCAAAACTGTTCTATAGTTCTGTTTACAGAGATCTCTACCTTTCCCTAGAAGTGTATGAACACTTTGAGGAAACTATATCCTTATTCGCAACTATCTAATATGTTATGTTTTGAGAGTGAACCATGTGATTCGATAAAGTACGCTATCCAAGTTTGGAATATCTATCAGATTTCCTTCTCATATAGGTTATGTCTTTTTATTTAAACTTTACTTTTAGTGATCGTGATTTCAAAAAACTTTTCCGATTGAGTATACTGTAGTTTTTTTTTCATCAGAACATCTACTTCATTGTTGATTAGAAAACAGACTAATTTCATCTCATACGGAAGAATTGTCTAGGATATGAAAAATGAGATATTATTATACCAATAAGAAACAAGTGAGCTGAGCATTTTGTATACAATAATGGAAATCATTTTCTCACATTGCCCAACATGCATTGTAATCTTTCCTTCCATCAATAATGTCAGTGCCTATACAAACATGTTATGTCCAGCTCATTCATTAAGCAAGCCGTATACGGTCAGTTTGCGACTGAAATTTACGGTCCGTTCGCGAACGCTAGTCCGCAAACGGAGTTGTTATGGGTCCGTAAAGACTTGCAATACGACGCTCACCCTAAACGGATCAACCCACGAACGACCTGTGTACCAACTGAGCTATCGACGGCACGGAAGGGAAGCGTATTCGTTGCGTAGACGTTTTTTGATTTGAGGGAGAGAGATAATAGGGGAGACCCTGACTGATGCATGAATAATTAAGACAAGAAGTTTCGGGATGCATTTTTCCCATTTCTCCCGACGGTTACTGTGGGGACTTTGAGTCATTCGACCAGTTTGAAGAAAAGAGAAGACTTATGTTCAGTAGAGCAAAAAAAAACAACGAAATCCCAGTTACAAAAAGCGTGATCGAAGCAAACCGAGAATTCTTCAGTAAAAGTGGTTACTGTACTGATCCCTCCTCACCCCAGAAAGTTCCTCCCCCATCATAAAACTCTTCCTGTCACTATCCAATCTGTGACGCAATTTGCTCTTTATCTCTTCTGCCGAAAAAAGAAAAGAAAACAGAAACAGAGAGTCTCTCTTCTGAATCCTCTTCTTCCCCTTCTTTTTCCTCCGTCTTCTCAACTTCTTGAATGATTCATGAACTGCAATCAAAACCACTCATATCCCTTCCACTTTCTTTTTCTCTTTCTTTTCTTCTGAATTAGCTTCAAATGAATGATGAAAAACTCCAGATTCTTTTACTAATGATCCTTTGGATTCTAGGTCAAGTCACGTAGTCAAAAAATTACGGTAATTTTCAAATCTTGTTTTTTGTTTTGTTTTGACCTACTCGGAAAGAGCTAGATTAAGGCAATTTGATCTACTCAAAAAGTATTCAATCAAGGAGGGAAACAAGGAGCTAGTAATCAAAAATCTAATAGGAAAATCTCATATGTCTAGAATATATTACTTGATTTTTTGTTTATTTCAGTGGATAACTGACCAGTTTTAGTTCGACGAATGTGTTAGTGTGTTAGGCGTAGGATTCAGTGGGAATCGAAGTTTTTGTTTCGATTCTGTCGAGAAAATAGGACTAAATTCAAAGGAAAGATTTAAAAATTGCCAAAAACAACATTAGTATTATATTTCGGAAGTTTCAGACGGATGCGTTTCCGTTCTATTTAAATTTCGAGTCAACTATAGTGTTTTCGCGAGAAAAAAAGTGGCGTTTTAAAGGTTCATAAACAGTGCTAAAATGCGAAAGAGTATCGTTGCGGAGATCAAAATATACTGCTTTGCGTAACGAGACCCATGGCGCCTAGTTTGTCTCAGTTTATGCACCTTTAAAATGAAACTTTTTTTCTCGCGAAATCACTCTAGAAGGACCAGTTATCCTGGTTCAGCTCATAGACGCATGGAAAAGTGATAAACCAACAGATAATTGACAGAAACTGCTCTTTTCGTTCAGACAATTGAGATATCGAAAAGAAGATGGAGTTTTAGAAAATTTTGCCGCTTCGGCTCGAAAATAATTAGTTGACTAATTTTGAATGCTCCAACGAAGCTGTTTTTTTTTCATTTTCACAGCCCCAATTCCACTTTTCCTACTAGATAACTCTAATCTAGAGCGTCACATCATTCATGTCACCTGTGAATCTGGAGATCCCTTCAATTAAGACTTTGTCCCAGTGTTTGGATTTGGAGGGCTGTAAGAACAGCCATAGTTATAGTTTTTTGGCGAAACTTTGAAATTTTTATAAAACCCAGACCAACCGTATCAGGCAGGACCACTCAAGTCTTAAAATTTTCTATCAGCTTGATTTGATTCCACTCTAACTTTCGAGACGTCATTTTAAACTTTTTCAAGTCATATTTTTTTTACCCCAAAACACTCACAATTGCCCTGTTCTTACTTTTCACTAAGCTCCTAGGTCTTTGACTTCTAAAGTCATTTTTTGTCTTCCCTTGACCTCAAACATTTCACTTTTAAGACCTTTCTGTGTCTAGACACTATTTTAATTACTTCTTGATACCTCGTATTTTATTATAGGACAAAAAGTGAATTTGTTTTTGCAACCCTCTAAAAATGCTCATAAAATATGAATCTTGACCTGAATTCTTAAAACCGAGTAACCTTCTCCTTTATTTTTCGCTTGGAAGCCCATTGTTCACAAGTTCAACTGGATCATTTAAAAACTATTATTTTGGCTTGTGAGCCCATTATGTGACTGTCAGCGGACACTTCTTAAAACTACAAACTACAAAAGTTCAAGACCTCCTTCTCTCCTTTCTTTCGTCTTCTTAAATCTTCCCACGTGTTCTTTTTTCCAGAAGTTTCGCAACCCATTTCTCCTTTTTTCTAAACCCTTTTCATAAAGTTTTTGGTCCCTCCGGCTATTTTTGGGTTCATTTCTTTTTTCATTCCTCCTTCTTTTCACCTCCTACGCTACCCTTTTCATTTCTAAAAAATGGATGAAGGTTATGATTTTCATTCAATGATTCTTACACTTTTTGTTGCCCATTTTTACTTTTGGGCGGTCCCGAGAGGGCTCTTTTATTAGAGTTTCATTTCTATCTTTTTTTCAAAGAACACAATTCTTGAAAGGTGTTCAAACACTTCTCAAATACGAACCCATTTCCTTCTATTCTCCAATTTTCTAGACTCCGGAAACTGAACAAAAATATTCCTTTCTTTGAAAATAAAACTTCCAGTCGTTTGAATTCCAGATTGGAAGAAGGAAGTTTTTCTTGTCGAATATCGAATTTCTATTCGGATAAAAACAAACAATTTAGTGTACGTGTATTTCCAGACTTTTATTTCAAAGAATAAATCGGATTTTGAAAATCCTGAAACATTTTGCTAATCTTCAAGTGCAATGAGATAAAATCTTTGGAAGAGAAAATGTTTTTATCCGCTTCTGGTTTCGTTTTTTGGATTACATCTGTCAAAATCTTTCAGTTTTCTTTGTTTTAGATCCGCTTTCTGAAAATTGTTTCTTTAAAAATATGTGATGTACCTTCTTTCGATTTCCATATTCGGTCTGCTAAATATTTTTCATCTCCATTTAGCTATCGAATCCCTGACTGTT
>GL379989.1:345574-383625 GCA_000143925.2 Caenorhabditis brenneri
TTAGACGGTCTCGGTAGCCCTCAAGTGTGGGGGATAACAATTATGAAATAATCTGTTTTCATATTCGTTTATATAATCGGTTGGGAGATACGTATCAAGAAGTAGGTTGTCTAGAGGAGTTAACAATATGGTACCCAAAGAATTTCGAATCAGTTCCGGGGAACGTGGTAGCAGTGGTCAGTCATCAATTTCTTTCTGAAAGTTAAGAGAAACTGCTATGAATCCCAATTACGGAGTTTGCATCTAAGACTTGAATTCAAGTTTTGTGCAATCATTTTATTCTGTCCCTGCTCTTGCTTTTAAATTTTTATTCAGTGGAATTTTTTTCGAAATGACCTTATTAGGATTGAAAGAACTTAAGTGCATCCCTATTTATATAGACAAAACTGACTCCTGGAACTAGAATCCAGAAAAAATGCGACATGTTTTCACGACTACCGTAAATACAGTAATAGAGGCACTGTTCATCGGAACACCATATTTCGATTTTCTTCAAAGTTACCAGAAATTTGACCTGTCTGAAATTTAACGTAAACTTCCAAAAATCTCCAAAAACTCCAAGAAATTGAAAACGGAGTGATCTAAAACATCATTTTTCATCTTCCTCCTCTTCCTCTTCCTGGGGTCACATTCCCATTTCCCACGAATCTTCTTTTCTAAAAAAAGGAATAAAAAGTCAGCTGGCTTTAGAAGTATTAGCTGTGAAAATGCTCTTTTTTCCCTTAAAATCTGATCGTATTTCATTTCGTCGCATCTCATTATCCTCCTTCATTCTTATTCTCTCCCACTACCAGTCATTTTTTGTTCCATTCTTCCATTTTTTCCCTGTTTGCAGGAGGGAAGAAAAACATTCCTGGATGACATATATACACATATAATTAGGTGTCTATGTATACTCAGATAATGTTTTGAAACAACACAAATCCTAAAGAAAACAAAGAAAAACTGAAAAAACGGCATTTCTCATTTCTCGAAATGCAAAATTTTATGGAGCAGAACTTGAGTTTTATGGGAGTTTTTCCTTCCTTCTTTGGGTGGATTTTTGTTGTTTCAGTGGAACTAGCTTCACTAGCATTTGCTCAAAAATCAAAGAATCATAGATGACGGGTGCCAGAAGCTCACTTTTTTCATAATCTGGGTTACTGTAGGTTTATGTCCTCATTTTTTTTAGAAGAATTGCACAAAAAAGTGTTCATTTGAGGTCCCATCCAATTTTCTTTCCCACAGAGAAGTAAAGGGGTCATCTCTCATCGTCTCGGAATACATATCAACGACGATGTCACTTTTAATTCTCTCCAATTTGTCACATACACATTCTACTGCTTCTTCTTCCTTCTTCCTTCTCTCCGTTTTTTCTTCGTTTTTCCTTCGGATGTCTTCGTTTCTTTTTCATACGTCTTCAGGAGGTCCCATCTTCTTCTGCTCCGTACAGATGAACATTTTATTATTAGCATCACTCATATACAGTTTTGAGAGATGAATTGGAGAGTGAAGGGGGATTTTTGAGATTACGGTATTTAGATTCAGAGGTTTTAGGAAGTAGTCGAAGTTATATTCAACTTACGCAGTCCATGAGTCTGATTATAAAATCCTAGTTCTGTGAGAAAGTCGTTTGAAAAAATCATGACTACCAGTCAAAAAGAAATTTTCCAGCTTTAGGAACTTGACACAACTTGACTCTACATTTCGGAACAGAGTCCCAAGGTTCCACAACATAAGTAACATAAGAACAACAACTGTGAGGGTGACATGAAACTTGTTATCTTAATTCCGGTCAACCATCCAAATATGGTCAACTTGCCTTTCAACTACCCCTATTGTCGTAAGATATAACGTTGATTCTGCACACACCTAGACTGACACTTCACGTCAGAATGTAGATATCTTCTCCGAGCAATTCCTCCGAGCAATTCTTTCCTGTCTTCCGATCTTCTCAGCTTCAGAAACTGTTTGAGTTCAGAAATTTCAATGGTTAGGAGACAACTGACTAGGACAAAGTTCTGTATTCCGGCGGGATAGAGCAAGTTCTGGTGTTTGCAGACAAGGCATCATACCTTACGACAGTTCAGCTGTTGAGCAAAAATTGACACAGATCGGTATCATTTTCATCATTCTGAATCTCCAGATTTGCCTTTTTTCTGAAATTTTTTGGATTTAGTGTGAGCAAGATACTGCGAATAACGTGGTTCACTGAGTTTGGACCCCTTTTTCTCTCAAAATCTAGTGGGGTTTTATGAGAATGCTAGTACAAAACGTGTCATTTCACTCTGAAACATTCAAAAATCGAAAGTTCTCATTGAAAATTCCCAAATTTTCACCTGTTCCAGACACTTCTTCCTACACACTTCCTCTCCCTTCCCTCTTCATTTTTTTCGTATTGTTATCAGTCAGTTTTTTTACTTGATTTCCCGTTTTTTCCCTCTGGCATTTACAAAAAGGGAATCTATGACGAAATAAGTGTTGAATGAAAAAAGAATTGATGTCTCATTCGTTGTTTTGCAGGTAGATTTTAGGTTTTGGTGACGTATCATTAGGATTTGAATGAAGAAGAAAAGTTTCCATTGGGAATAATGACGGAACAACTATTTGAGTGTGTTACTTAGAATTGAATTATAATTGTATGTTTTTATTCGTTTCGTATGCTCACTTTCTTCCCTCAACACCCCGTTATTAGTGACTCGTAGATATATAATATAATTTAGAATGAGTGAGTAGAGTGGAACTAAATTCTATCAAAAGAAATAAAAGTAAAGGAAATGAGTTTTGGTGTTTCTATGGGAAGGTATTCAGAGATTAGGTGAAATTTGGATTTCTAAGATTCCATGATGGTTCAAAACCAGATTTTTGAACCTGGTACTTCAAATGTATTTGAGCCCGGGTCTGACTGATCACTAAAAGATGTACCGGTTGTTCTACGATGGGAAACGTGTTACGACACTTTTTGTACTTAACCGATAGGGTTTTAAGTCTCTCCATTCCAGTGCCTATTCAGAAAAACTGACATATTCTTTCTCTCGAACTTTAAGACAAATTCGTAATCGAATAATTTTGTTAAAACTGTCGTAAGATCTGATTTTGTTTCTGAAATCTCCAATTCCGGAAACAGGATATGCTGAAGCGCCGGAGACGCGCCGAGCTTCCTGTGCTACTTCAAATCGCTTTTCATGATTCTTGAAATCGTATAGACCAAATTCTACAAAAACCTATTTTTAAAGATATTCCTGCAAAATTTCCAATGATCTCCTAGTACTCATGACCCTATAATCCCCACCTAAAAATGTCCCAAAAAAAGGTCGCTTCTTGTTACTTCCCACCAATTACCTCTCTCTCTCTCTCTTTCTTCTCCTTTCTCTTTTCTTTTTTTCATTCACAACTACTACGTCACAAATACCTTGTGAGTCGATCTCTCACTTTGAAGAGAGGAAAAAAATGGAGCACATTCCTTTTACCCGCCCTTCCCCTTCCATTCCATCTGTCTATCCGAATACTTTTAATTTCTCAAATTTTGTCCCTGCTCATACACTCATTTTCTCTCTCTTTCCTTTCTCTTTTATTTTTCAATGGGGGCATTTTTCTGAACTTTTTATAATTGGCTCTACGGAGCAGGAGCAGCACATTTCTCTTCTTTTTTGCTTTAGGAGGGTAGGGGGTGGGTAACGCATCTGTGTCAATGGAAATGATGAGAGAGTATGAGAAAAGAAAGAGAGATAGACGACGATTTAGGAAATAATGTATCCATTTTTATTCTTTGTTTTTCTAGGTATTGTTTTGTAAAGTTTAAGCCCCGCCCACATTTTCTGAAACTTCTTTTGAGCTAAAACAAGCTAGTAGTTCTAGCTCCCACGGGCTCATTTGGTATAAAACACCCTTTCAAATTTGAACATTGTTTGCAAAAAAACAATGAATTTGTCTATTTTTTTCATGAAAAACTAAGAATTTTTGCGAAAACTGTCTAGATTTCCCTGTGATTTCATTTCAAAAATCCGTGCATCATAGCAAGCGTTTCCCAAATACATTCAACACTTTTGAGTTTCAGTACACCATGTGAGCCCGTACATGATTTTCAGTCGTAAAACAAACACTTTGCAACATATTTCTTGAGGTAGATAACTCGATTACCCTCTAAACTAATTTTTGTTTGACACGAGTTTTTCTAGTATATGTAGTCTTCAATTTCCAACTATTACCACCTGTTCCTCTCCTTCTTGCTCTCTTTTTTTGTTGCTCATTCCGATTAAAAATCATCCAGAGTTCTGAATGATGGCGGCATCCTCGTCATCGTCAAATTTCATGGCTCCACCGCCAAAAATGAACAAAACGTCGTCAATGAACAGTTTGAGGAAGACATTGGGACTGAAGAAAACCAGCAACGCAGTAAACTTTTTTCGAAAATTTGAACAAAAAACTCAAAATATAACCTGAGACGATGATCCATAACTCTCCTAATTTATTCCAGGAGCTCTCAATGGTTCCATCCCGTCCAATAGTGTCTTCTACCCTCTCCTCTCCACTCGGTGGATCTGGAGCTGCTCCATTGGAAAAGGACTATCACTCACTGGAATATCGATTAACTCATGGACACTGGAGGATTTTCAATTCAAAAAGTGTCTTTGGGAATAAGGTTAGAATTCAGAATTTGTGTAGAAAAGGAATTCGAAATGTAGTTACAGGACGCGTCTGTGTTGGTGTTCGACAAAAAGAGCAATGTGAAAGCTCCACCGAAACTCGGGAAATCGAAAACCTATTCGATGTTTGATCTCATCAAGTGAGTTCTGTATAATTTTGAATTCTAATTCAAGTGCAAGGGGTGGTTTGCTAAAGCTGAGAAATTGAAAACTTTTCGAAAAGAATCATCGAATTTTGTGCAAAATTATTCATTGGTTCTTTTTTTTCGATAGCCACGTGTTCCTTGAATTTTGGTTCCACGTTGCAAAAAATCCGATTGATTGAATCGAAAAACAGAATTCGAGAAATCGCTTGCGATGAATGCAGTAACCCGTGCGCCTTTAATTACTGAGGTACTGTAGCAATTATTGATTTTTGTTTTTTCTACCCATTCTTGGGCTTTTCCAGCTTTCCCAATAGATACAACGAATAAGCAAATCATTTTCCAAATGTTCGCAACATTTTCTCGAATGAGAACGTAGAATCCATTAAATCGGATACAAAAACACGCTTTGCGATGAATGCAATTGTCTGTGCGCCTTTAATGCGAGGGTACTGTAGCACTTTGTTGGCTTTGCGCCAGCCCACGGGCTTGCCTCGTCTTTTTTGAACAGTTCAAAAACAAAACACCGAATTACTTTTCAAAAAATTTTCTTTTACAAAAGGACACTTTTTAAAACACATAATACGACGACGACTTGTGATGATGTGGTGGGACGGGCATTGAGAAGGGCGACAGAAGATTCTTTTCCATTTTGAAGATGAAGAAAAAGAAGGATGTCGTTTGATTCTTGCCTCTTTGATTCCCCCAATCACTTCTTGTCCTTGTTCTCAACGGACAAGTCCTCGTAGACCGATTCTTTCGGCTTTTCGGCTTTCTTTCCTCCACAGAAGATGACGATGGCCGGTAGGGCGGTGACGGCAAGGGCCTGTAAGAGAGCATGTTGAAGAAGAGTTGAGAGCATTGGTCCTGGAGCTCCATGAAGTTGTTCCAGGACCATTCGATGGAAACTTACGACTGAGATTATCATGTTAGACCCAGGGTTCCAAAGTCTCGAATAAACCGTCTTAGGCGGAATCTCGCTTCTTTTATGGGCAGAGATGGACCGAAAAAATTGGGTTTTGAGGCTAGGTTACGAAAAGTTGAAAGTTTATCAAGATAAGAAAAAACAAAGATTTTTTGAACGTGGTGGAAGAGATTTTGATCAGAGATAAGAACAATTTCCACGGACTGTTTTTGAGAATTGAAACGTGAATTTTTTATTTGGAATTTTTTTCGAAATTCCAATGAAAATATGGAGTTTTTTGGGAACTTTTTCAAATTTTTGGTGGAAAATCAATGAATAATTTTCCAGATATGAAACCCAACAACTAATGGGACTAATCCATCCGAGAATCTTGCACATGGAACACAATCTGGAAGAAACAAAAGACTACTTTTCATTCGCCACGGAACAAATCTTTGGAAATCTGGAATCCATCGTCACTGATGACTCTTTAGATCGTCTTGAAATCAAACTTGGAGTACTTCAAATCATCGATGGCATGTCATATCTTCATAACTCTGCAAAGATGCTCCACGGTAATCTGACTCCAGATGCAATCTATGTTACTGCTACGAAGACGTGGAAGATCGGTGGATTCAGTTTCGCAGTGAATGCAAAAGAACCGAATTGTTATCCGTGTTATCCATGGACGAAGAAGCTTCCACCCTGCCTTCAACCAGACCTCGATTTCCTTGCTCCAGAGAATCTGGCTCCTAATCAGACAACCGTTACAAGTGCTGCAGATGTCTTTTCACTTGGAGTTTTGATTTGTTGGATTTATGCAGGTTTGTTGTCTTTTCTGTAACTCTCATAAAAGGGCATATGTTTCCAGGTGGAAAACGTTTGATCGACGCAAAGAGCAATCTGGAAACATATCATATTGTGGTTGGTCAACTCGACGCAGCTCTTCAATGCATCTCAAATGAACTTGGTCCAAATCTCAAGGATTCCATGGCTAAAGTTCTTTCGTTGGATGTGGAAGTACGCCCCACTGTACAACTGCTTTCGCTCATCAAGCATTTCGATGATCCATGTCTTTCTGCATTGCGTCAACTCGATGATATTGCACAGGTATTCCAGTTTTGCAAAGCCCTTTTAATAGAGTTTTTCAATTCCAGGTGTTTGATCCATCTCAAAAATCCCATTTTTTGAGTCAAACTCTGAATGCAGCCATTCCTCACATCTCCGAAACCGTTTGGTTCAATCGGGTCTTGCCACGATTCAATGAACAGTTACTGGAACTTCCAGAGATGTACTATTCCATCACAAAACCACTTTTCCATATTCTGGAGCACTGTGAGAGTCATAATATCCATAAGATGAAACCATGGATCCGAAAACTCATGGAGGCCACTGCTCACAATAAACTAGTAAGATTTTCTATTTAGTTTGTTGTTTTTCCGTCTCAAAAACTCATTCATCATTTCTATTTTTATCCATTTCGCGTGGGCCCTTCTCCTCCTCAAAAATCCTTGCCCTCAAGCGGTTTTTGCAGCTAATTGTGCTCATATTTCGTCTATTTTAGCCCTACCCTTCAGAATCCTGAATTAGCTCATTTTCCGTTTTTTCTCTTTACAGCTTCGGGCATTTATTCTGGAGAACATGTCGGCCTTGTTTCGACGACTTTCCGATGAATTCGTTGAGGATAAGTGCTTGGATGTCATCATTTTATCATTAAAATCTGAAGATACTTCACTTCAGGTAACTCTTTTCAATTGGAGAATTATTTCCATCTTTGAAATTTCAGTCAAGTGCAATTCGTGGTCTCCCCCATGTTGCCGAGTACTTGCCAATTTCATTCATCACAAAGAAACTCCTTCCAACTATAATGAGTCTTCCTCCATTCCTTCATGAGAATGTTCCACGTCAACTTGACCTTCTTGCCGCTTTGGCTGCTCTTTCGGATCGTTGCGATGTGGCAAATGTTGCATTACTGTTTGGATGCATTTCATTATGTAATTCTTCTCATCCAGTGATTGTTCATGCCAAATCAAGTGAGTTCTCTTACCTCAAAGGTGCAGTGTGTGTCTCACCACGTAAAAGCTTTTACTGTAGGATTTTTTTTTCCAAATTACGCTTGTTAGAAAAGTACAGTGAAGTCTTCAATCGTGGTGAGACCTTACCAAAAATAGGCACCTTTCATAAACTGATCCAAACTATATTCACATCTTCAGGAATTGTCCAACGTCTTGTGATGCGTGATCCAAACCGACTGAAAGATGCTCAACTATTCTGTATCCATCTTCTGAATCCTTTGGTCTCTGGTCTCTCGACTAATAAGGATCTGAGTGCATTCAACTGTGCTCATTTCGATGACATTCTCAGTTCTGTTCGAATTCTTCTGGATGTTCTCGAACAACGTCGATATGAAATTGAAGATCGTGTGGAGCATAAACAAAGTAATCATCATCTTGGATTGAATCGTCTCGGAAATCGAAGAGTTTCAATGTCATCCACGAATCTTCCACGTGTTATGATCAGTGCCGCCCGTCCATCATTCTCTTCAGACTCCCGAAAAATGTCATTCCTATCCGCAGATGGAAGATTAGAGGATCGTGGAAGTAGAAGAGAATCCAGAGATTCACGTGGAAGTTTGGAGAGTGATATGAGTATTCGAATAGGAAATGGATCTGATATTTCTGATGATTCGTGTTTTTCAAATAATTCGGCAAAGGGAAGAAGGCAAAGTTGGTTAGATGGATATGGACATTCAGTTAGTTTGGAGCAGAATACAAATGGATTTTTGGAGACGACATCTAGAAATCTCGGCGATCGGAATAGCATAAAGTGAGTTAATCTTTCTGAAAGACTGTAAAGGCGCAGGGTGGGCTCGACTCGAAAAATGATTTACTGTAAGATTTTGAATTTCAAAACTGTGTACAAAAATTTTTCTAGAGTTTTACCAAGTTAGGTTATGCCCGAAGTTGTTTTCAATTTTGAAAAAAAAAGTGTTGAGGCCTGATTATAATCAAGTCTTTATGGGGTGTCTTCAAAAACCAAGTACAGTAATCCTTGCCTTTTCAGTTTCAAAACAAGAAATGCGCGTGCCTCGGAACGAAGAGCTCGTACCAGATCTCCTAACGCCGAGTTGGATCCTCACCGTGAACAACCGCCTGCTCGACCGAACTCTTTCACAAATCTCGGTCATAATATTGTCCTTACATACCGTAATCTCCTGTACAAAGATCACACTTAGACTACTGTAATTTAAAGGTACATAGCCTCTGATCTCTTTTTCTTTCTCTCTCTCTCTCTAGACCCTGATTTCTCTCTTTCTTCCATTCGTAGTTTTTCTCTTGTGATAAAAAGTGTCTCCCAGTTTCTCTTTTCTCCAAATGATTTTAATTACTTGGTTTTTATGTAAAAAAACATTGTGGTCGATTAAAAATCAATTAATAAATCATTAATGATATTGATCATATTTCGTTTGTGGTACTTGAATTCTGGATTGTGTTCTTGAATTCAATCCGGTGGATCTTCCAGCAGAAAAGAATCCAGATTCAATGGAAGAAGGCGTTGGAGTGAGATGTTGAGTGGCAGAAGGTGTTATGGATGAATAGGAATGTGCACGAAGGGTGGATTGGGTGGGGTAGGTACGAAGGCGGCTGCTCAACGAGGCGGACGGTTTTCTCTGGAAATAAAAAAACTACTGTGGGATGGATTACTGTAGAGGTACTGTAGTCGCTTTCAAAACGAAAATTTTGCGGTATTTTTCGAAATGTTTCCGTGTTCCACATTTTTTTCTGGAAGTTCAGTTTTCAAGCATTATTTTGTTCTTAATTTCAGTATTTTGTTCTTAATTCCAAAACAATCGATTCATTTGGTTCTTCTTAAAAAGCCGTAGCAATTGAAAAAAGGGAGAAAAAACTCACCTTATCCGTCGTTGGCGCTTCTAATCTTCCGAGATCGCAATGAATGGAAATCAAATACGGGAGAACAATTGGATCAACCAACAAGTCTGACACATCCGGTCGACTCTTTTCGTTTGTTTTCAATAATGTATTCACTAAACTCTTCACTTCATTTGATACGTGCTCTCCCATTGGCTTCAGTTTCCCCTGCAAAAAATCAAATGTCTTTCTGTTACCACATATCGCGTTGTTTGCCTTCCCTCCCCTCTCTCTCTCTCCTCCCGCTGTTTCCCTCCCCAATCTCTATGCACTCTGTGTCAAGAACTAGCGCCGGTTCCATGGTGTAGTGGTTAGCACTCAGGACTCTGAATCCTGCGACCCGAGTTCAAATCTCGGTGGGAGCTATCGCTTTTTGCACTTTTTTTCCACTTACCTGTGTAATTTTCATAACGATTGCTGGTAGATTTTCTCCCTCGAAAGCTCTTTCAAGATGCAGAAGCTCGAATAAAACACATCCGAGCGACCACATGTCACATTTCTGGTTGTAAGGACGACCTAAAAATATTTTTCGAATTTTGAAAAAAAAGTAAAACTCACTTTCGCATATTTCAGGACTCAAATAATTGGGCGTTCCGATTACTGTAGACGCAGCAGATTTGGTTCCAAGTTCTTTGGATATTCCGAAATCTGAAAGCTTCAGAATTGTTTTCCTTCGATTCATCAAAATATTCTGAGGCTTCAAATCTCGATGAACGATATGCTTCGAGTGCATGTGATCCAAGGCAATCAGGATCTGAAAATATTGATCTTCAAATCAAAAACCCTTGATAATTCTGAAGAAAACTGCGACTATACCTGTGTAAAGTATTCCAAAACAGTTTTCTCCGGGAAATGTTCCTTCATATTATTGTCTTTTATCACTCGTTGTTCATTGATTAGTCTCTCCAGAGTGCCTCCTTCCGCATACTGCATCACTGCAAAACATTTCAAAATTCATTTTCGAATTGTTCAAATTTCAAAAACTTACCAATAGCCAATTGATTTTCAATCGTAAAGTAGTCAATATACCCGATTATTAATGGATGTTGTACTTTTTTCAACAAATTCACTTCACTCTGAATGTATTTGTCATCTTTTTCCGACATTTCATGAGTGTTAATCAGCTTCACAATGACCTAGAAAAAAGGAAAGATTTTCAAGGGCTCTTGAGATGATTTCTGCCACCGGCCGCGTGGCGCAATGGATAACGCGTCTGCCTACGGAGCAGAAGATTGTAGGTTCGAATCCTGCCGTGGTCGAAACGTTTTGTTTTATTTTTGAAAACTTACTTTCGATGCATCATTCTTGTCGCGACATAACCAACACACTCCGAAAGCACCTCGTCCAACACATCGTACTTTTTCGTATTTGTCCATTACTAGATAAAAGTTGACTAAAATGAGAAGAAATACTATAAAAATGAAGGGGAAGACGTGACTAATCAGAGAAAAATAATCAATATCTGTGTTCTTCTGAATCTCTTTTTTCGTCGGAATGCGAAGAGAGAAAATGGAACTGGTTTATCAGTCAATTGAAGGGCGGAAGAAGGAGAAAGATGAACAAAAACGCCGCGCATTTTTTGTATTATCTCTAATAGAATCCCAGTATTTATTTACGTGACACAGATAAGTTTAACCTTTCAATATGAACATTTTTATTAACTTAACTTTACATTCCAACGAAAAATCACTCAAGTATTCTTGAACGAGGTCGACATGTTGGTTGTTTGACCTCATCGCAAAGAATGTGTGTCATTCTCTCGAGGTGATGATTGACAGAAGTAACCTAAAGGCATTAGAATGCAGGGGTTGCTGTGGCCGCGTGGCGCAATGGATAACGCGTCTGCCTACGGAGCAGAAGATTGTAGGTTCGAATCCTGCCGTGGTCGAAACTTTTTTTCATTTTTTTGTTGTAGAGAAAACTTTATTATTAGCGAAATTAGAATCATAAAAAAACGATACACGTAACAGAATCATGATACATTTTCATGACTTATTTTTTCTTTCTTTTCATACAATTCAGAGAAGTGTTTCCCTTTTTTCTCAATCAATCAAATAGGCGGACTTCCCTCATCCTTTTGAACATTATATGAATCACTTCTGGTTGAACAAAAGTAGGCGAGAAGAAGGAGAAGGATGAGGAGAATTAGACATGCAACAAGGAGAATGAGTCCAATTACAATCAAGGTTTCATTTGTTGATGGACTATCTGAATCTGTCAAAAAGTCATCATCATCGTCGTCATCTGGAGAGGATTCAGAAGATGATGAAGGAGAAGTTGGAAGAGAAGAAGAGGAGGAAGATGTGGAATTTGCGGCTTTTTGTAGTTGTTTTTGTTTACGACGTTCTTCTCGCATTCTTTCTTCATCTGAAATTAGTAACTTTGAGGAAGGTCCCACCACGATGGAACAAAATTACTGTAGGAATTTTCGAGTTTTTTCAAAACGAGGTTATTCTGACAGATAAAAACACAGAATCATTCTGACAAAAAGTTTTTTTTCTTGAGAAGAAAATGTACAGTAAGCTGAGACTCAAAGAGCAAGAAACACAAAAAAAAGAGTTTACCTTGATCCACATCCAATTGATCGAAGTTCAAAATCGGCTTGACAATAACTCCTCCATGAAGCCATGGTTTCGATTTGCCTTCTTTTCTCTTTGGGACTTCCGTTGTCACAATAATCTCCGTCGATGTATCATAACTGTCTCTCGAAGTTCCCTCCACTCCAAACAATGTAGTCGTATCGATTTCTAATGGCTCTCCACTGTCCTGAAATATCAAAATTCTGAAAATATCCATCTCATTTTTGAATTACCTCTAAATCTAAATTATCCACAACATAATTGGATCTTGTCGTACTATCATAACGATTCGAAGAGTAGAAGAAATTGGGCGGAGTGTTTTCCATACTATCCTCAGAGAACACTTTTCGTTTTCCAGTTGTCGTTTCTATCTTAATTTCTTCCTCTTCTTCTCCATTTCCAATATTATTCGGTGGTGTTAAATGCAATAATTGATCTGGAGTAGTGACTTCAACCAAGTCGTTTTCTTCAGAAGACGTCGTTTCTTCAGATGCAGAGAGGATTCGTGATTCAATTGAGACTACACTTATTGTCGGATGGGTTGTATTCTCATTTACATCTTCATGATACTCCTCATCATAATGATGATCAGTGTAGTCGTGATAATCAGTATTATGATCTGTATCATCTTCTGTTTTAATTTCACTCGATTCAGAAGAAGATGGAGAGGGAGAGGGAAGTTGGGTGGTTTGTTGGATATCTGGAAATTCTTGATGTGGTATTGATGGGGAACTGGAAGCCGGGGGCGCTCGAGTTTAGATCCGATAGACGCCAATTTTTTTTTCGATTGATCAAAACAAAAAACTACGAAATCCTGCTTTCCTACCTTCTCCTATCACCTCTTTCGACACAATTATATCCCCTTCGTCATCCAATTTATTCACTAAATTATCCAAATCTTGATCTTTAATTCTACTATCTTCTGGAATTCTGGTTGACTCCTCATCTGATTTTTCATCAGATTTTCCATCGGATGTTTCCGAAGAAGTGATCAAATCATCAAGGATTGTTGTCAACTCCTCCTGTTTTATTGATTCTAAAGTACCCAAGATTGTTGTAACTGATAGGGATGAAGACGTGGAAGTTGATGGAGTCATCATCTCTTCTGGAACCTTTGAAGCCGTTGTGGTGGCCTCTTCAAAATCATCTTCCATATTATTGACGATTGTGGTCAGCTCTTCCTGAAAATTGATTATCTGGATCCTGAAGATCTTAGACACAACTAACCTCATAATCCTCATCATCATCAATTCGTCTGCGTCTCTCCTCTTCCTGTTTTCTCTCCACTTCTTCTCGTTCTCGTTTCTCTGCGTCTTTCACAAAATCATAGATTTGACAACTATCCAAATCTTCATCGTCAAACAAATCATCATCCATTGGCAGCACGAAACTCAAAAAGTAATCTCTGCAATTATTTAAACCCTGAGAGCTCCTCCCTGATATCTTTGATTACCTAAAATTGATTCTCTTAAATATTTTCTTGCCATCCTTACAGAAAGCATTCACATTATTCTCCAAACAAATCGTAGTTAAATGCAAAAATCGACATTCATCATGACGGGGAGTTGTACTTAAATCAGATTCAGCTCTCAAACGAGACGCCTCATTCAAAAACGAACTGCATCGCATTGTCAGAAACGAGTGATGTTTACTGATACATTTCAAAGTTGGCTCCATTTCTAAACACTCTTCGAATTATATGAGTGGTTGTGGTTACTAGCTCACCAGATAACACAAACTTGCATTTATTCCTTACACGCTTATCAAAAACTGCTTGTCTTTCGGACTTTGGACACTTATTCATGCAGTCCAGATTGTCGTAGAGTCTCCAACAGACATCTTTCATACTCTCTAGTGGTCGTTGTCTTTCGAATAGAGTTTCAAGTCTGAAAAAGTGTGGATTAAGGAAATCAGAGAGGTAGAAACAAACCGTTCGTCATCGTAGCCTATCCGGCTTAATGATCGTTGCTTCAGTCGTGCACATCGATCTTCGCAGCTGTTCTGAAAATTGATTATTTGGAAGGAGTCATATTTTTTGTCCTGACACATGATGATTCAGTTTATAAAAAGGAAATAGGTTTCAATCGTTGAGACTAGACATTCCAAACTGGACTTGGGCTCAATCATCCTTCCCAAAAACAAACGAGAGCACAAAAAAATTTCTATAAAATCCCATTCTAAGGCGCATCGATTCTGAGAAAATTCACCGCTATGAGTAGCGCTGCTCTATAAAGATCTATAATTCGGTTAGCACCATCATAGGTCTCGCCGCGAAAGGAGATTAATTGATTATTCAATTAGAGAAAGACTAATTTGAAAGTCTAATGGAACATTTGTCACCCATACCAGCTCCTACAGTTAACCTGAACAGAACGAAACGCTTCAGAAAACTCATGAAACTGAAAAAGAGGTTCAATCCGGCCGCTCAGAGCGAGCGGTGGCACTTTTCGTGGTCTGGCAAACTGGCCCCGGCTTAAGACCCATAGAAGGCATCTAACATGAGATTTCGGGAACAGCTATTGTTTTCTTCCACTCCACCAACAAACCTGTGCGATGACAGCCGTCGTGGTCGTCAAAAAGAGAAAAAGTGAGAAGCGGAGCATATTTTGAGAGAAGTTTAGTCGTGGAAGAGAAGGAGCATTCTGGAAAAAACTCTTGTTTTGGGGGGAGGAAAAAGTGCATTTCCAAAAAAAGACAACTCAGACACTCAATTGACCTGGAAACAACAAAAAAACGAAAAAAAGAGGAAGAGTACCAGAGGAGAACAACAAAAAAATAAAATGTGTTAGGAAGGAGAGAAAATGAAAATTTAAAATTCATTGAACCGAGTCCTCTCTCCTCTTTTTCTTTATTTTTTACCCTTGACCCGCCTCGCAAAAAAGGAATTGAAAAACGAAAGAAACAGTAGAATATTCAAAAAGACAAAGAAGAGATAAAATGAGTCTCCAAGGAGCATTCCAACAGGGGACAAATGTCACTTTTTGGAGGGCAAAAAATGTGGTGGGAGCAGAAGGAAAAATGGAACAAGTTGGTGTTAGAAAAATGAAGAACGGGGTTAAAAAAGAAGGGAAGGATGACAAGAAACATGAAAAATAGGCTTTTTGTTTTTTATTGGAGAATGGAGTTCTAGGAAAAATGGCTAGATAAAAAAGTAATAGTTTTAGGGGAATTGGTTTTGGAAAGTCCAATCCTATGTCTTAAAAACAAGAAGAAAAGAAAAGCTCTGGTCATTTGAAGGAGCACTAAAGTCTTTTTTTTTTCGGTAGATTAGCACTTTTCAAAAATATTTCTCTCTTGATGTCTAAAATTGCTCGTGGCTATAGGTAGAAAAGATTTTTACTGTCTCTTTCATTGAGGACCTCACTTTTTGTTATCGAAATTGATGAAAATCATAGAAAATTGAGGCCCCCAGTGCGAAAAGAACGTAATCTACCTTCAGGTACCCATAAACATGGCGTTCTTTGAGCAATAGCTACAGTAACCCTAGCGTAATCCTTCTTCAGAAAAAAGAATTTTTGTTTACTATCAAACTTGGAAGTGCTCATCATTAAAAAGCATGGAAAAATGAGTAACAAAATCATGTGCATCCTCTCATTTTTATAAGAGATTTCAGCAGACGAAATGGAGAAGAAACACTACAAAACGAAGGTAATCAGAGGGACAATTCTTCATCACCCACACTCAAATACACTTTTATTTTTTCTCATTATTTTCTATGGAAAATGATTCATCATAAATACGAAAAAGAGTTAGTGAATCAGAAATTAAGCTGGAATTTCATAGTTTGGAAGGGTTGTGAAATAAGAAGTCTGGAGGAGATTTTTAGCAAAATAAAGTATATGAATCTCAAAGCAAGAGTATTTTTGTGACATGTATTTCCAACTCTGTGTCATTACCCGTAAAATAGACCTGAAACTTTGGAAAAGTTAGCCAGCAAGTATATTAGACATGTTTTATTGAAAGCCTGGTTCCACAGTTTCGGCCGAAAACCAGGACTTTCAGATCTGTGAAATGGCAGATCCAGAGAAAAAACTTTTGCGAAGATTGCTCAGATCCAGTCTAAAAGCCCATCAAAACTGCTATCAGTTGCGCTACAACCCAACAAACCCATTTGCCATGATAAGCTCCATACAAGTTTGGAGCAAACGCCCTTCAATTAGAGGTCTGCTCTTCTACTAATAAAAGGTGTGAAAAGTCGCCCCCCGACTAACCCAAAAAAACCTTTCCGTCATAAAATCTCTTCTTCGGCTGGCTACTAAACGTTCTCATGTCCTCCCACATATTTCAAAACGAATAGCTATACACATATCACATAAAATTTTCAAAGAAATCGCCGAATACTTTTTTTTCTTATTTTTCATTCTATCAGAAAAAGAAGGTGTCAGTTGGTTGGATCACGAGAGAGAGAGGGTATGGTTTTTTGTTTGGAATGAAAAGTTTCATGACGGAGGAAAGAAGAGTTGCATGTGAGAACGGAGGAATCGAATCGAAAAAAAAAAAGAAATTGCGGAGAAATAATAAAAATTGGATAGGAAGGATAGGAAGAGGATGATGACTTTTTGATGATCAACATGAAAAAGTTTGAAGAACTTTTGGGAAGAAAGAGGAGGAGTTTATAGCTCAAGAGGAAAAGAGAATGTTTTTAGAGTAAAAAAGTTAATGAGCAACGATCGGCACGATCAGAATCAGATGAGATGGGAGGAAGGGGAGATCATGGAAGTTCAGGGACCTACGTTCACTTTTTTCTGGTACGACACTAACCTCTTAGTTCTCAAACCAAGAGATAATCTCAAAAATATGTCAAACGGAACATATACTTTACTAAAAGTACTCAAAAACCGGCAACCCAACACCGTAGACCTTGTCATTCTGTTCATCAGTCAACTTATCGGGAACGACATGAAAAATAATATGTGGAACACAAAAAAAAACAAGAAGAAAACAAAAAGAAATGAGTGATGATGAGTTGACATTTTGTGACGGAAGGAGGGGAGAAAGTGCTAAAGAAATCTGATATTTTAGTTATAGGTTATCATGAGATTAGAAGGCAAGGTGTTGGTTTATTTTGGGGACCTGTTAGCATGGAAAAGGTAAACAAGTCATGAAACTTTTTTCTGACAAGGGAGTGTTTTTTTTTTCTATGGGTTTGGAATTTTCTATAAGTTGGTGGTCTAAAAGTAAATGCTTCTGTGCATGGATCCTGAAATTTCCAGCCTTTGCTGGAGCCTGAGAGTTTGGAAATCTTATCCTGAATATCTGGCTCGGCCTCCTTAACAAATGTGTTTTCTTTTTCCAGATGAAGATTTCCAGACTCTAAGGCTCCAGTGGGGGGGGGGGTGGAAGTTTCAGAATCCACTTACAGAAGCATCTACTTTCAAACCACCAACTTATAGAGAATTCCTAACCTATTGGGAAAAAAACATTCCTTTGTGAGCTTGGTTTATGAACTTTTATGAGTACTTGTTGTTGAAAAATAGTATAAAAAAGCTATCCAGAGCTTTCAATCAAAAATTGATAACGATCCATAAAGTTGAGTTCCATGACATTTTTAAATTGAAAACTGACTTCGGAACATTTCGAACCTGGATTAATTACCCAAAAACTAATATATCATCATAAACACCACTCATCAACCGCGTAACTCATTCATCACAACAATATCTTCTTCTTTTTCTTCTCTTCATTTTTTCCCTTTGCAAAACTAGTACGAAACATGAGATGAAATACTCCCTCATAGTATCCGGTGGTCCATTTTTCTCACCTTTTTATGATTGTTACAAACAGATAACAAAACAATAGTAATCCTTTCGAAACAAAAAACAAAAAGAAAAACATTTGGGGAGGGAAGATTGTGGAAACAGCTGTGGTCATGGAAGACGAGGGTAAAATGAGAAACAGAAAGAAGATGGGGGAATCAAGGAGAGCAAGAAGAGCAGGAAGAACAGAAGTTTTTTGGAAGAAGTATAGTTAAAAGGGGATTACAGAGGAACGAAATGTCTAAACATTCGAAAAATGGAAGTATAGGAAAATAAAAAGGTTTTTGGTTTTGAAGCGGTGATTAGGTAAGCTTCAAAAAGTTTTTGCTTTAACAAGTAATGTTTTTTCACATGGGGTTAGGAATTGTCTATTAATTGGTGGTCTTAAAGTAGATGCTTCTGTGAAAGGGCCCCAGCCCTCACTGGAGCCTGAGAGTCTGAAAATCTTCATCTGAAAACGCCACGACGACAATGCATTGTAAATATGGATGCGGGGCCAGATATTCAGACGAAGATTTTCCAGACTCTCAGGCTAAAGTGAAGGCTGGGAATTTCAGAATCCACGCACAGGAGCATCTACTTTTTGACCACCAACTAATGGCCAGCGCCACGAACGCTAAAGTAAGCAAAAAAAACCTAACAACCTAAACACAGAGCTGCAAATAAACAAACAAAAAAACAGTCCTAACCATTAAAATGCTCTATCTCTATCGATAATTAATCGAAATGAAAACAGCATCTAAATGCAAATCAGGTTAAAAATCGCTGGGTAAAACTATGTAGGCATGCGTACAGAGAAACTGAAAAACTTGTAACTATATGCGAAAACCAGAATGAATCAAATATCATCTCACTTTTACTCAAGAAAAAATCCTGAGCCGAAACTTTAGACAGCAAAAATTGCACCCAGATGCTCTAGCAACACACGTAGACACACAGTAAACAATCCCCATGACTCTAGAGAACCATAGATTTTTCGTATTGGAACACATCCCCAATTCAATTATTCCCCCACGATTTGATTCCATCAAAAAAGTATAAAAAACCACCCGACAACAAAAAATTAAATAAATAAAAACGAGTGGTCCTCTGGTGAGGGGCGGCGGCCGCGAAAAATGACAAAACGATGATGATGAAGGGAATCTTGGAACGGGGGAGAAAAAAGCAAGAGATATCTCTTATACTTTCATCATCTTCTCTTCTTCTTCTCAACAAACTCTCTTGCTTATTTTCATATCACTAGTCAACACGTTATTCTGTCAAATATGTTTGTGTGGTCCTTTCTTTTTTTTGATTTTTGAGAGAAGGGATTAGGGGGAAATAAGGAGTAAAGAAATGAGTGGGTTGGTTGGAAAAAAGAAACATGAAATAAACAAATTTAGAAAAAAGAAAAGCAACACAAAAAAAAGAAAAAGCAAAAGAGCAATTGGTGTCAAATCATAAATAATTGGATGAGCAGGAATTAAAAATTGGGGTTGAAACTTTTGAAAAATAAGTTCTGCATTCGAAATTTGGCTATTCAAAAAAGGAAAAAAAAGATTGTCACCTGGCGGACTTGAACTCGCGATGAAAATTTGCAAAACAAGTACATTAACCACTACACCACGATGCTGCAAACCAGCAACGGCATAGAGGGCGTAAAGGAGGTGAAGTGGCAGACGGTATATCAAAAGCATTACATCAGAATACCCCTTTCAATCCAAATGAGATTGTTGATGCTCCTCCTCCTCCTCCATGAACTCTGACCTATTACTTTGCATCTCTTGTCCCCTTTGGATGATCTATATATTAATTGAATCTTCCTTCTCTTCTGCAACTTCGTAAGGACCTCCCCTTATTCTTTTACTTTTTCATTTCATTATTCAGAAGAAGGAGACGTCAGATGACGTCCTTCTTATGACATTTCTCATTTAGAGATTTTATATGAGAATTCAGAAGAACTTCAATAAATGAGGATAGGGTAATGGAAGAATGGCAGATTTTAGGAGCCAATAAAACTTCGAGCGGAACCAATCTAATTGAATTCGAGGTCAAGAATTTGAATCCTCAATTTCAAGGGCACCCCAAGCAACTCAAAATTTGGATAAAGTCACCAAAAAAGTACACAAACTGAATACCTGCAAGAAGAAGTTGTATACATCCATCTTCTCTCCTTCTCTCTCTCTCTTCCGTTCTTCTCATGTCTTGTGAAATGGAATACGCAATTACAGACTAAAAGTAAAAAGATGAATCTATCTGCCCGCTCTCCGGATTTATGTTTGACATTTTTGATGGATTCGAGATGGATACCTGGTGTCTTAGAAGGGTTATATGAGCGAAAAGAAATCGAAAGAGAGAATGTGAAAGAGAGAATGAGAATGTGAAAAAAATGGGAAAAATGTGATTTTAGGGGTGGAATAGGAGGTGGTAATCAAACTGAATAAAAGGTCTCAGCACGAAGGAGAATCTTACTGTAGGATTTTTCGCAAAAAGAGTTACCGATTACTGTATTATGGAATTTGCAAACTGCATCGACTTACCCAAAATACAGTTCGAGTAGGATTTATCTGTGGACCCCCTTTTGGAGAATTTGAAAATTTGAAAAAACAAATTGTCCGAGAGAAGTAAAAAGAGAAAGTTTTTTACCGTTATTATTGTCGGAAACCGGCGTTAGTATCAGACGAGCTCTGTGCAAAATACGGACTCCGCGACAGTTCGAAACCCGACATTTCGAAACCGTCAAAAATTAGGCTCGAAATTCTCAATTTTATATTGTTAAAATTTTTCAGAAAATCGAGTTAAAAATTTGGAAATTTCGAGCCTAATTTTCGACCGTTTCGAAATGTACGGTTTCGGAATGTCTGGGTTTTGAGATACCGGGTTTCAAAAAAACACGGAGCCAAACACGTTGGGTAACGCCGCTTAGAAAGGAACATTTCGCGCCGAGACCATCCAAAAACATAGGTCTGATTTTAGAAAGCAATCAAACCAGCCTCCAAAAACGGTTCCAACGATTTTACGATCTAATTTCAGTGAGTCACGATCCAATCAAACATCTACCAATTATACAGTAAAGTTTAGTGTAAACTCATAAAACTGAAGGGCATCCCATTTTGCAAAACGGATTCCAAAAGAAACACTCGTTCATTTTCTTCTGAACATGTCCTCTCCAGAATATTTATTCCCCAATCTCTGTGTCTCTTCATCTCTAACACTCTTTTCAATCGTCATTCCGAATCTTATACGGCTCACGGAGCACACAAAAGAGACATATTCAGAAGAAGGGAAAGCGAGAATAAACTCATATATATCCAGTCACCCGCCCTCCTCCCTCCTCCCCTTTAAAATTGGCTTTCTTTTGGCCCATTTCGTTTCATTTCATTTCAAAATTCCTCAACTTTTTCCGCTTGGATTCTTCTTCGAAAAGTACGAGAAAAGGTTATCCTGGGGGTGGTAGAAAAGAGAGAGAGAGAGAAAAGTTGGAATGGAAGATATGAAATTGTGTCAAAAATGTGGAGAACCAAGTGAAGGTGCAAGTGGGGGAGGTTGTAAAAAAATAAAGTGCAAAGTGATTTGGAGACAAGAAACAGCAGGTGTGGGTGGAATATTTTAGTGCATCGAACATTTTGCAGAAAGAAGAGGAGCATAGGAGTAGAGGTACTAAGGGGTTCTACGTTCAGAAAACTGGATCAATATATTTCAAGGGAGGTTACACGGTAGCTAAAGTATCCGAAAAATCTCGATTCTCTCGTTTTGCAGAATTTCTCTGATAGTCTCATTAGTCTTAGGTTATACAGTAACATTTTCAATGGCTCCAATACCTCTGTCAACACAATTTCGTTTGCGTTTGAGGTAGGTGACTTTTGGAATCCGCTTTGTGACGAGACTACAGCATTATTTTTGCATGTTCTATCAAGTCAGAACGCCTCATTTTGCAAATTTCATCAAATAATACCGGTTTATATTTATTTTTGTGGTAAGAGCTTTCTAAAAGAAATCGTACCTGCGCCTTCAAGATAACTGAAGGCGCTTCTCGACACGATTTTATTGAATCTTAGTCAATCAAGGTACCTTCTGTTTGGAGCCGGCTGCATGCATTGCGGATAAAAGTTACGCGTATCTGAAATTTTGAACTACGGTAGATATCGACCTAAAAATTCAAAATGCAGCTAGAGTCTATTTTTCCTTTAGAGAGAACTAGTGTTTGCAGGTATTAGAGAATTTATTCAGACTAGCAGGTTCGTCTGCTAGTCCGGGTCCGATTTCAAATCCATCATTGGAATCTAATAACTTAATGTCAGTGAAATATCAGAGTCCCGCCCTACAAAATTTTCAAACCCGCGTCTCTATATATTTCTCAAATTTTCACGTGATCTCCCCATAACCTCAACTTTCAAAAAAAATTACCAAAACTATCAAGGAAGGAAGAGAGATCAAGAGAATGATAAGGGAAACATTTCCATATTTCGCATCACACACCTTCGTCAGTCACAAAGCAAAGTGAGGGCGAATAATAAAACAAATTACGAGCAGCTTGGGTAATGTGTGTGACTAAAAAGTGAGTTTTCTTTTTTATAAAGAATCCCAGTTCCTACTATGATTTCAGAGCGAAGAAAGACCCAGCTTCGGCGGGTACCTCGCCAGCGGTGACTCCACCAGCTCTAGCCACTCCAGTCGCTACTCGTTCCCTTGAACCATCCACCAAGAATAAGAAATCGGTGGCGAAACCTGCTCCAGGAGGAGGAAAGTCTGGAGTCAAAGCTCCAGAAGCTCCAGCTCCACCAAAACCACCGGCAAAGGCCATGATTGTTGTGAAACCATGGGTTCAACGTACTTTGGACACTGGTGTTGCGAGCCTTGTCGAGGAGTTCCGTGCTCTTGCTAAATGGACTCCTGAGGGAATGACTGTTGAAGCATTCAATGCCAACAAGGACAAGAATAGGTGAGCCTTTATTAGAAGAGCAGCGAAAGTTTTCCTTCTGGCTTGAAAAAAAAGAAGAACAAGTTTAGCACCTATCAGGATTGAACCCTAGCCTGAAAATTATAAAAAGGCATCGTTAGCCTCTACACCGCGCGGAAACAGCTTCAGACGTGTGAGAGGGCATAGAGCTTACTGCTTTTTCTCCCACAGTCTCACAACAGCGCCCCCTAAAAAACGGCTATAATTTCAGATACCAAGACGTTCCATGTCAAGACAAGGGACGTATCGTTCTCAAGTTTCCTGGTCTATCTTGTGACTACATTCATGCCAATTATCTTGGTACCGCCCATAATCCGAAACGTTTTATTTGTGCTCAAGGACCCTTGGAGAACACCCAATACTCCTTCTGGGCGATGGCAATTCAGGAGAAAGTTGAATGCATCATAATGCTTTGTAATTGTATTGAGATGGGAAAATTCAAGTGTCATCAATATTGGCCTCTGGAAAAAGATCAGAAAATGTCGTTTGGAGAGGCTCCAAATCAGATTCATGTCACTAAAATCGATGAGAAGAAGATGTCACCGGAGGAACAATGCATCAATATAACCAGTTTAAAGGTTGAATGGGCTGATGGAAGTAAGACAATTCAACATCTTCAATGGGAGAATTGGCCGGATCGTGGAGTTCCGTCAACTAATTTGACTGCTATTGTGAGTTTATGGTTTTTTTTGAAGGGTGGAACATGAAAAGAAAGTTGGACGCCACTGGCGGGTTCGAAGAAAAAGCTGGTCTTGCATACCATTGAACGATCTACCAGTTGAGCTACGCAGCTGAAAAAAGCATTAACTCATCTTATCTCTAAAAGTTAGGGCTTTCCTCCCTTTAAGTATTGTTATCACAAAATAAATTTCCAGAATCTTCTGTCCTCCACCCGTGGAAACCAATTCCCAATCCTTGTCCATTGCTCCGCTGGAATCGGTCGTACTGGAACCATCGTTGCCATTGCCTACGTTCAAGACAAAATGATGGCTGGGGAGGATTGTATGGCGATGAATGAGTTGCTCAAAGAGCTCAGATCCCATCGTCCATGGTCGATTCAAAACGAATTCGTTAGTCTTTCATTAGTCCTTTACAATTCTTATTTTAAGTATCCTTTACAATTCTTATTTTAAGCAATACCTGTACCTTCATCGTGTCCTTCTCGCCTATTTCCTCGAACGCCATAAGAGTTCTTATGGAGAGTTGTTGTCGGCTGAGAATGATGCAAAGTACAAGAAATGGGTTGAGGATTACGGGAAGGCGACCAACTCCAAGTAGTCGAAGACACTCGAATTTTGTGATTTGAATTGTGTTTTTTTTTGGTATTGATAGTAGAATGAAGAGAAATTGAAAGAAAACATCTTTGTTCAAAAAAAAAAAAAATAACCGGAATATTTCGAAAAAATCAAAACTCAAAGTTTCTTCAGTGTTTCACCGCCTTCATCCAACTTACTGATTCACCGAGTAGTTGTCGTCACGTAACTTGAGATCATCGGTCCGTCAGAGCAAAATCGTACTTGAGGGAAGTGTTAACTTATTTTTTTAGTTACTAACTACTAGGTAAACTACTCCATCTTTCATCCCATTGAAGTTATTGACTTCTTTGAATTTTGAAGTAGATTTACCTGAAATATTTTTGATAGCTCAACTATATATAAATATGGTTCGCTGGATCTCCAATTGATTATGCTTCCGAAGAAGTGTCCGAATGTTCCAATCGTTGTCGTTTGTCAGATTCCACGGCCCAGCGAAATCTACGCGGGTGCGGAACAACTATGAAACAGCCGAATTTTCTATGATTTTTTTTTGAGCACGCTGACAAATTACAAGAGAAACTGAGACTCAAGATGTTCTCGTGGAAACCATTACTACATAGAAAACACCTGTCGCTTCGGCGCTCTTCCGAAATAGAATTGTGTCGGAATAGAACCCCTTTTGTAATGTAGCGGGCATGGCTACAGCCGTTCTATTTCGAAAAAGCGCTGTCTATGATAACATTCTAACAGATTCAGCAATATTTGAACGTTTTCTCTCAGAACATCTGCTCTAAGTCGATTGCATGCTCCATTCGTTATATGACATCCTCGGTTTCGAAAATCTTCGAACCTCCACTATTCTACTTATTCTGGAGTCAATGATTTGAGGTGGCATCTTTAAAAAGAGCAACCCAAGTCTAGCAGGGCGAGAGATGGATGATGCTTAAGAACGCAAAGTGTTTTCTGATTCAGGTGTCAGAACACTACGAGCCTGAATCACTCGAAAAGAAGAGCCAGGATCGCTTTTAAGTACCTGAAATTTTGAGAAAAGAACAAAGGGGAATAATGAAAAAACAAAAGTCAAGATAATGTGGAAATATAGTTATTTATTATTAAGTTGCTTCTGAAGATCCTCTAAATGGATTGTGGACGTCTAACTGAGTTTAGCTTCCAAGACCTTCTTCGTTGCAATTTCGTGTTTTGCTAAGTCCTCGAATCGATGTAGCACCAATGGAAGCTCTCTGAAAAAAAAATTGTAAGGAAAGCAAATGAAACACTACAATGAGCCGAAATGTTTCATATAAATGAAGCTGAACTTAAACTAGCTGTATTAGACTTACCCATACTCACGAATTCCTGATCGGCAGTAGCGAAAAAGTATGCGGGCCCGACAATCGATTATTAAAACAAAAGTAAAATAATGAGTTGTCATGACTAAATGCATTCAATTTCTTTTTGGAATGTTAAGACACACTTTCGGGTTTGGCAGAACGGACCACAAAGTATTACAATCTTTTCAACGCACCCTACTCACGATGAGAGCATATTCAAGAAAAGAGCTGTGATGACTAAATGAATTCAATTTGCTATTATATTGTTAGAACACGCTTTCGAGTACGACAAACCGGGCCCCGAAGGACTTCGATCATATCCTCCACACCCTACTCACGATGAGAGCATATTCAAAAAATGAGGTGTGATGACTAAATCAATTCAATTTCTATTTGGAATGCTAAGAATCTGTATCGAGTTGGATCGGCGTTCCCTGAAAGACAACTCTTTCAGCGCCTCTTTCTGTAATTATAGATGTAATCGAAGAAGTATGTCTTTTTTTTTGGCATCAGTGAATAAGGGAAAAAAGTGTGTTTTAATCATTTTTTTATAACATGAATAACCCTATTACAACCGGACTTACAGCCGTACTTACCACCGGACTTACGACCGGAATCCCACCGGGAATTACCACCGGACTTACAGCCGTACTTACCACCGGACTTACGACCGGAATCCCACCGGGAATTACCACCGGACTTACCGCCGTACTTACCACCGGACTTACGACCGGAATCCCACCGGGAATTACCACCGGACTTACAGCCGTACTTACCACCGGACTTACGACCGGAATTACAACGGGACTTACAACCGGACTTACAGCCGTACTTACCACCGGACTTACGACCGGAATCACACCGGGACTTACAACCGGACTTACAGCCGTACTTACCACCGGACTTACGACCGGAATCCCACCGGGAATTACCACCGGACTTACCGCCGTACTTACCACCGGACTTACGACCGGAATCCCACCGGGAATTACAACCGGACTTACAGCCGTACTTACCACCGGACTTACGACCGGAATCCCACCGGGAATTACCACCGGACTTACAGCCGTACTTACCACCGGACTTACGACCGGAATCCCACCGGGAATTACCACCGGACTTACCGCCGTACTTACCACCGGACTTACGACCGGAATCACACCGGGACTTACAACCGGACTTACAGCCGTACTTACCACCGGACTTACGACCGGAATCCCACCGGGAATTACCACCGGACTTACCGCCGTACTTACCACCGGACTTACGACCGGAATCCCACCGGGAATTACCACCGGACTTACAGCCGTACTTACCACCGGACTTACGACCGGAATTACAACGGGACTTACAACCGGACTTACAGCCGTACTTACCACCGGACTTACGACCGGAATCACACCGGGACTTACAACCGGACTTACAGCCGTACTTACCACCGGACTTACGACCGGGATCACAACGGGACTTACCACCGGACTTACAGCCGTACTTACCACCGGACTTACGACCGGAATTACGACCCGAATTATAGAATTACGACCCGATTTATAGAATTACGACCCGACCTTTCATCATGTGAAGAAAAAAAATGATTAAAAAACTTTTTTTTCCTTATTCACGGATGTCGAAAAATGACAAAAAATGGGAAAAATGCTGAATTTTTTCACTTTTTTTTTGTCATTTTTCATAGATGTCAAAAAATCCTGCGGAAGGAAGAGTGGTCGGGAAAACGCAGCCCGAAGAACTACAGCTGTGGTTAATGCCTCCCTCTCGGATGATCAAAGCGTGATGAAAAACTATGCTGTCATGACTAAAATATGTGAATTCTAATTTCTTTTTGAATGCTACGGAACATTTTCGAGTTGGCAGAGCCTTCCCCTAGAGGCTACAGTGTTTGAGCGTCTCCTCAAAACGATCGTCGGGCCGCGCATCCTTCTCCGCTACATCTTCGTGTCTCGTGCAGTCCGCGCATCGTTGTCGGTGCGATGTGAGTTTTCTGAAAGAAAATGAAACTTTACTCAGAAGTACAAGCTATCAATAGATAGTTACGTGTTACATTCATTGACATGATTTTGATACTGATCTTATACTAGCTTTTGTTTCGCTTACCATCAAACTCCCAATTCTTGATCGGCATTGGCGGCAAGGACGGCGGGTCCTGGTAGAACCAATGACAATTTTATACCTGAAAATACAACATGAATGAAAAATGTAGATAAATGGTTATGTGGTGTCCAAAGTGAGAAAAAATACAAAAAAAGACAAAAATAAGTGTCCAAAGTAGTGCAAAATTTGCGTCTTTTTTGCAATCTTCTTCAGTGGTAATTTCTAGACCACGTAGTTCAAATTTCTTTTATTTTGAATTGAACTTTTTCAACAAAGCTTTTCCAGTGGAAAAACCACGCAAAAAAGACGCAAATTTTGCACTAGTTTGGACACTTATTTTTGTCTTTTTTTGTATTTTTTTCTCACTTTGGACACGGCATTAAGAAAGAGAACAATGTTGAAGAAAACTACTATGAAATAAGGGTTATCGAAGAGGGTGAATGGCGAAAGGATATTTTAAAAGATGCATCGCCCGCACTGGCGAGTGAAATGACGAAAGCTCGGAGATAATGTTCAAAGAAATGCATAAAATCGCCACGCGCGTTCGATCGAAAGGTCGGAAGGCGTTCTCCATGGTGTCCTAGAAGCAGAAACGAACAAAGTTTTGAGAAAAACGGGCGGAACGACTGTCTCCAAAAGAAAAACAGTGTTGCGCGGTGCTATTTCGTGGCAAATTAGCAACTGCGAGAACCTGTGTAGTGAATTGTGGCATGCACCTTTGAAAATTGAGGGAGTACGGTCATTATTATTTTTCGAAGTTTCGGTTTTGTTCGTTGATCAGGAACTCGGTTCTATGCTGTTTTATTCCAGTTTATTGAAGAAAAATCAGTTTTCAATATCATATTTTTGTATTTACAGCAGTCTTATTCAAATCGCAATGAGTCTTGCAGATATCAGCGATGACGGTTCGCTTCCTTGAGAATAAACAGTTTCTAATCAGTTGTTTTCAGAAATAATCAATGAAGACGAGGTTCAATCGACGGAACCAGTGAAAATAAGTCCGTTTTCCATGCTAAGACCTGGCCCGGTAAGAATTTCATAAAATTGTGAAAAAAAGAATGTTTTCTCTTCAGGAGCCTCCATTCGATCTCGATGGTGACTACAAGGAATGGTTGAATGCGAGTAGAGAACAACGAAAAGAAATCATGAGAAAACAGGCGAAAATCGTACGAAGAAAACAGGAAAATTACTACAAATCGATCGCCAGAGAGCATAATAATGTTCTTCTGAAACTCGAAAAAGATAACGAACTGAAAGACTGGAAATACGATTATATCTCAGAAGCAGAAAGTGGTATTTGTCGGCGATTTTTAGCTGAGAAAACGTATTTGGGAAGATTTAAAGTTGCGGGTGAAGGTGAAAGAAGACTGAAAAACAAAGAGCTTCAAATGAAAAACGATAAAGAGATCAAGAGGTTTGTACACTTGAAAATTACCAAATCATGTTATGTTATTTTCAGCGATCTCAGTCAATATCTCCTTCACTATCGACCGCCCGACCGGCGAGTTCTCATCGCAAGTAACCTCACTTTCAATAAGTACAATCGTGTTCCTGTGTACTGTGACATTACCGAAAAACCAGAAGATGTGATTATTCCGTCATCCCTTACTTTTGAATACATCGATAATAATATTGTGAATGACAGCGTTGAGAGAAATCTGGCGTACGCTCTTGAACTGGGCGGAAAGAAAGAAAATCAGATTTGCTGTGATTGTGCTGCCAAAGGAAAGGAATGCTACGAAAACATTCAGTGTGCGTGCTTCGAATTGAACTCAAAAATGAGCCGGCTGCAACCACTCAAGGATGATCAGCTAACAGAGTTTGTGAGTTTCAAATCGCAATTTTCCAATCAATAAATAATTTTTTAGAGCTCTCGCAAACCGATTCTCTTCAAGCATATCTTCAACACTTACTACAACAACATTGGATTCGCCTGCTCCGAGTTATGCGGTTGTCGTGGAAAATGCAATAACAACGCGATGTTTCTCATTGAAAAAAACTTGTTTCCATTGGAAATCTATCGATCCGACATGGAAATGGGATTCTCTGTTCGAAGTACTGTTTTCATTCCGGCCGGCACACCGGTCGTAGAGTTTGCTGGAGAGCTACTTGAAGAGGCCCATGTACCATTAGAACATGCCGAGTACGCGTATCAGTGCTCTAGCAAAGACGACGAGAAATGGGAACTCCTGCTGGATCGTGTGAATTTTGAGCCTGGTTACGATCGTTTGCTCAGACAATTCAACAAACAGAACTACTATATTGATCCGACAATTTATGGAAACGTGGCACGGATGGTCGGACACTCGTGTTGTCCGAATATGGAAGTTGTGAGGGTGTATAAAAGGAGTTTATCGCCAGCTCATGTGAACATGATTATGGTCACTTTGGAGGATATTTATCCTGGAACACCGGTGAGTAGAATTGATATTTTTTAACTAAATGTGTTGACCTAGTAAGAAATTCGTTGCGGTTATTTGTAAAAGATGCAAAAGGCCAGCTGGAATAGTTGGCTCTTTGCGGTCTAATTCTTCGACCATTTCCTCCTCTTTTCCCTAGCTATTACCAAAAAAAAACTGACGATGTACTTTTATCCCTACTGAGTTTTAACAACACCAATAAATTTTCAAGAAAACTGTTGCAGCTCTCCATCGACTACGGCTACCATTATTCCCAACGGCTTGTCGAAAGATGCAAATGCGCTACATTTGCATGTCGAAATTCGGGAGCGAAAGATCTTCAACATTTGAACGTCTTGAAAGTGAGTGTAAACTAATCAGTTCTCCTGTAGAAAAACAAAAAAAAAACGTTCAGCTGGCCGAAGTCATCAAAGAAATTCACGGGCACAGAAGAGAAATGTTCCAGCGAACCGTGTTGAAGCCAATGGAGAGATTTAGAAATAAATCATTGTAGTCAGAATTGTTCCTGTTGTTTTTTGTTACATTTTTCGGTTTCACTTCAAATAAAGCTAGTATTAGGTTATACGCTCCCTTTTCAGTAATACAAGAAAGATAACAGAAGAGAAGGAAGCTCCTAAACTTCTTATGAACAAGATACACTCTATTCATAACACAAAGTGACTGATTTCTCATAGGCTCTGGCAACCTAATATGATAAGATAAGAGAAACTTCATTTTGTGATCACAGGGAAAAAAGGGATCATGTTCACCTATGTCCACTTAAACTGGATATGTTACGTAATCCCCTCCTCCTTTGAAATGTTGCATCTGATATTATGATAGTTTGTTTCCTCATCATGCTGTTTGTTGTGTTTTTCGCTATCCTCAGTACTGTTGACCGTTGTTTGCCTACCCAGAACATTGTAACCACTACCACAACAACTACTGCCGATCCGTTTCGTAAGTTTCTTCTCCGAAAAATCCGAAAATGTTTTCAAGGCAGCATATCTCGGTTGTCTTTGAAGCTATCAAAATGTGGTCAACCAGTATAATGTTCAAAATGCTCTGCTCAACCTTTTTTCATTTGACTACGATTTGATAGCTCCAAAGGCAACCAAGATATACTGCTCTGAACACAAAACATTGTAGTGTCCGAAATGTAGTGTTATTGTCCGATGCTAAGCTTCTAATTTAGAGCCAATTGTCTGATTACGAAAAAACTTTCTGAGCTTCTTATCTATAAACATACAAAAATCATACTTGTGAAATTTCGGCCCGGCCCGCCCCGGCATCCCTCACGTCGTTCTTTTATTATAAGAATGATCACTTTTCGATAACCACTTCCGTTTTATAGATATGCGTTTATATATGCAGCTGTTTTTAGAAAGATGTCTTCGATTCAAAATCAATTCGTCAAACCAAATGGAAGTATGCTTTAATGATAAAGAAAGCAAGAAGCAAGTCGAAACTGAATTCCAAATTCATCACAATCTGACAAAAATCGCACACGTCAATGTCATCAAAATGTGTAAAATAAGTCGATACGAAGCAACTTGCCGTTTATACATGGAATTCGCTGATGGAGGAGAGTTGGGAGGAAAGATTGGAGAGGACGGAATGGATCTGGAGATGGCAAAGTATTATTTCCGTCAGATTCTAGAAGGACTCTCCTTTCTCCATGAGAATGATGTTGTCCATCGTGACATTAAACCACAAAACTTGCTACTGACTAGAGCAGGTAGGAACTCAGATTAGCAATTGGCAACAATCAATAATCATTTCTATTTGTAGGGGTCATAAAAATTGCGGACTTTGGATTCTCAACCCGCTACCGTAACCATGATGGAGAGGAAATAATGATGGATTTTTCCTGCGGAACACCGCCTTATTATGCCCCTGAACTGTTCAAACCGGAGCCTTTTCGTGGTCCTCCGGCTGATATCTGGTCAGCTGGTATTGTAATGGTCATGATGATAACTGGAATGCGACCATGGGAAATGGCAACTGAGTGAGTAAAACAATCGATTCAGTTTCGATGATGCACGGGGGTGAAGAAAGGGGAGGCCTACTGTACTCTAGGTTGGGTCAGCCCCTCCTCTGCCATCCCTCTCTGAAACCATTCAGTTTTTTAATCTTCTCATTTTCAGATACTCAATCCCCTACCTTCTTTGGAAAAACGGCTTGAAAAAGGACCCGTGGTCTAGCATGAATGACAACAACATCCACTTTATCAAAAGGATTCTCACCATACTTGTGAAGGGCCGGGCCGAAGCATCAACTCCACCGGCCCGGCCCTTCACAAGTAAACGGTCAGGGTTTGATTTTCGAATATGCTGATAGTTGCGGCATCGATATAATCGTTTGAAATTTATGAAAAATTGAATAATGCAAAATAGAAATAGTGAGAAAATGATATTGCTGAAATTACAGAAGCAAGATGGTGGCTCCACCATGGAAATCTCCAACAACGAACGTTTCTCTATTTTCATCCACCGACAGAAAATCTGCAGAAAAATTGCAGCAATTTTTCTGGCAGACCCCCCCCCCCCACGTTTACCAAAATGTCACGTTTCATTTATTTTTAAATTGAATCTCTTCCTCTTGCCAGAAAAATTTCTGTAATTTTTCTGCAAGTTTCGATATTTGAACGATTCGATATTCTGACAGAAAAACTGCAGAAGATTTTCTGGATTTTTCAAATATTATTCTGTTGTATTGTTTTAATAAACTGTCTTGTTCTGATTATTAAGTTTTTTGATTTTAAAAAAGGGTTTCACGACATAGAAGCATATCTGTTGTTTTCTTTGATTTTTCAATAAGAACCTAACAAAAAATCAATTTTTCATGAAAACGATTTCAATCCCTTTATTTCTGGATTTTCACAGGGTATTCTCTCGCCAATATGTCTTTTATGAGAATTCTGGCAAAAAACGCAGATTTCATTGATTTTTGCGAAATTTCGCTCGAGAATACAAAAAATCTCAAACACAACGCTTCTTATATGGTTAGAAGGTAGGTCAGACAAAAGACTAGGGAAAAAGGAATAAAGAGATCCCCCATGCCTCCCCTTCAATGGAAGTTGGCGGAGTCTCCCACAATACAGACCCCTTTACTTCTGCACATATGTCTTCCACCTATCTATATTGACTTGACTGTTAGTGTATTAAACCAGTCCACGTCGTCTGGAAACAAAGAACAATAACACCTCTAGACTGTTAGTGTGCTCCTTTCTTGCAATGAAGAGTATTGATTTCTCTAACATGGAATAGGCGAGAATCAGAAATGAGAATGGAGTTTGCCGAGACGAACTTATACTAAAAAATAGTCATGAACCTGTAAATTAGTGTGCCGAAGCAATACGAAAAACCAGAGCCATCAAAACGGTTTAGACAAAAAAGTTTATTCAAAAACGGAAAGTTCAAATCACTGTGGATTGGCTCCTGGTCCGAAATCCTCGTATCCATCATCCATTTTAGCTGGATTCTTTTCCTCTTTAACTACAACACTCAATGCACTTTCAGTCTCTTTATCTTCTTCTTGAGTTCGATCCAATTTTCTTTCGTTTTCTGGTTTTTTTTTAGTCGGTGTCACTTTCTTCTCCTCTTTTTTCTTTTTTGATTTTTCAGTCAAATCCTTCTTCTCAACTTCTTTTGGGGATATTGGACCTGAACTCTTCTGCGGAGCTCCTGATTTTCGATTTGGTGTTGAGCTCTTCTTTTTTGAACTGAAATTGGAAAAGAATAGATTAAGAGAGAGAGAGAGAGAGAGAGAGAGAGAGAGAGAGAGGAGAGAAGACACTAGTATTACCTCGGATTACTCTGAGCATTCGAACAACTTGGCTTCGGTTTCGCCTTCTTCTGTGTCGCCGTTGTTTTTGCATTACGCGAACTTACTGTTGCACTTTTCTTTGACGGTTTCTGTTTGTCCATTCTTTTGACTCTGGAAGATAATACAGATGGTCAGAATGTCTACAAAAATCTTTTTCGCTCGGCAGTTGCTGATTTCTGGACTCATAGCGCAGCCGGTAGCGCTACTGGTGGCCGTTCAGGCTGGTCCTGAGTTCATCCCCTCCGAGAAATCTAGCATCGAAACCATTTTTCAATGTACTTACACAAAACAGATCAACGATGGAAAGAATCGAAAACAAACTGAAATTGCTGATAGTTATCAATTGATAGGATCTCTTTATCAGATGGGATTTTTTCTGAAGATTTTCTAATTTGATAACGAAACTGAAACCGAGAAAAAATGAAAGCTTTTCGAGTATCGATCGAAACGAATCCAGCAAAAATAGATGATGAAGATTTTGGGCGTTGAATCATGGGACAGCGAATTAAGAATTCGTTCTCGAACAAAAAAGTTTTCATTTTCACGTCCAAAATTTACCAAATGACCGGCCGATCGACACATGGAATTCTAGACTTCCACGTGAACACTTCTCTAAATTACAAAAACAAAAAATCAATATCAATTTGTCTACCATCATGCGCTGGTCTTCAATTATATTGATTCTGTTGTTGAGTCAACTTGTCAATTGTGACCCTTTGGATAAAACTGAAAATGAGCAACGGCTTAAATCTTGTGGAAAGAATATCAAATGTGAGTTTTCATCAACTTTTGTGATTTGCCAGACTACTCAGGTTTTTTTGAGGCTATTAGCCGTGCAAAACGGCGCGTGTCCCAACCGTAGTTGGGACACGTTTCCATCAGTTTGGACGCAGTTGGGGCTAGCGTCGTTTTGCACGGCTAATAGCCTCAAAAATACTTGAGTAGTCCCTGGTTCAAACCAACCAAAGGCAGGACGTACTAATGATCCGTCCAAACTTCCTTATATTCATTGAAAGCTCTCAAATCACACATGATCTCTGTTGCAGCCAAAGTGTTCAAGGGCAGAGAAGCGGCTCAATCTGAAGCCCCTTGGTCAGTATTTTACATTTATATGATGAATCCTCCCGATGCGACTGTCTGTACTGGAACTATCGTTTCACCTCGTCATATTCTCCTTGCAACTCATTGTATTGCTAACTTGAATATGGAGCATGGGAGATGGGAAGTCGATGGGAAGTTCGATCAAGCGAACTGTAAGAATGAGTAAGTCTTTTCAAAAAGCTTTATCTTTATTTATGAATTTCAGCGATTATGTCATAACAGATAAGGAGATATTGAATAAAATATCGTTTCAATCGAATAAACAAACTATTGCAAGAGCTCCGGAGAAATTGACATTGGTCAATGCGTGTTTACAGAGAAAACCTGTTAAAACTACAAAGTATACCAAAGTGACTCCGCAACTGTATATGGATGATTTCTTCATTGTTGATTTGTATGAAGAATTGACATTCACGAGTACAGCACAAATGGTTTGTGTCGCAGGTAAGGGCTCGAAGAGGGCAGGGTTATTGAATTATACGTAGGGGAATATTAAGGGGAAAAAATGGAGCAGTCTTTCAAAGACAAGCAGAGTCTGCGCGCTTTATCGACCGCATAGCACAATTGATATGCGATACTTGAGATTTGCCATTCCGCGAATCACCTGTGTAGCACAGTCGGTAGAGATTTTGTTGATCTGCCAGTCCGACCCTGGGTTCGAACCCACCAAAGATACCTAAATTTGTAATTTCAGAGAAAACTTTTTTTTGAGTTCCCCCATCCTTTGAGTAGAAGCTATTCTTAGGCCACTTACTAAATTATTGGACCATGTAGTTAATTTCATGTTCTGAATATTTAAAGAATCCGCTTTCCAGAGGACATCTCAGCTAATGCTTTTGATACGAAACTTGACTACTTCGGCTTTGGATTGAATCGTAAGTTTCTTGGAAAACTATCTAATAGTGACTGTTTTATATTAGCTCCGGAAGACAAGGACGGCAGTCAAATAACTCAAAAAGAAGATAACACTGGAGTCCTCAGATATGAAACCGTTCATGTTACCAATGATCTTGCGGAAGATTATTACTTTTTGGCAAGTGACAAATCACAAAAGAATGTTGCTTGCACAGTAAGTACAATCAATCATCTCTCCGTTCAACACTTTATGTTTAGGGAGATAGTGGTGGTGGAGCAATCGGAGTCATCAAACAACGGAAAACTATCATCGGAGTATTGTCTCAAAGTAGGAATTTATAGCTTTTTCAGTCATTTCTAAGTTCCTTTTTCCAGCCAATTGTGAAAACAAAACCCTAAGAACGGGTGGAAAAGCCAAAGAACAATATGCTTCAGTTGGATATTACAGTGACAAAATCTGTAAAAACACTGGAATTTGCAAGTCTACCGGAGAATACGAAAAGTATCACAAAACATACGTCAAGCAACAGTGAGTGAGCGTTATTGGGGACTGTTAGGAAATTTCGATTCTTCTAGGAAGCCAATCCGTAAACCAGAAGATATTCAACCACCAGGAAGTGCCGGCGATCCAGCTCAGAATGGTCAAGGAGGTGGTGTTCAAGTTGTTCATGCCAGAGAACCGGATAGTGCAATCGAGAAAAACTTCATTCTGATCCTTGCTTTTATAATTTTTGTATTGAACTTCTAATAAGATTGCGTGATAGATTATGGGAAAATAAAAACATTCAAAGGAAGATCTGCACTTTGTTTCAAAAAATCCAAGGACACTTTGTAGATTCTCTAACTTAAGAAACCTCAGACCACCGCAAAAGTGCTTCGTGAATCATTTTTCAGTCATATTCTCAGCTTCATGATCTCCAAAACTTTTTCTTTCTTTTTCTCTCTTACATCCAAAATTAGTCAAAAAATTTGGAACGCTTCACGAATTTGCGTGTCATCCTTGCGCAGGGGCCATGCTAATCTTCTCTGTATTGTTCCAATTTTAGTATATGTTCTCGGAAGAACGGGATACTTGGAAAGGGCACCCACTTATATAGGGGGTACCTACACAGCAACCGACATCTCACGGGTTCCGCCCTCCATTATCTTTTGTGTGTAGGGGCAGCCCCGGCGGCTAAGTGTTTGAGATGGCTCCAGACGAAGGGTCAAAAAAAGTACCTAAGGGGGGACCCTTATGATTTTTTTCTCCCAGACGAAGGGTAAAACATAAGGATTTTTTTGTGATTTTTCTGAATTCTGTAGTTTGATTTTTGCTAATGAAATGTGATAAAAATAAAGTTTTCAATGATATTACTATGTTTAAGCGTTCTTAACGAAGTAATATAAGTATAAACTAATAAATGAGACACCTAACAAACTGTAATGTGAAATAAGAAAAAGATAAAATAATTTTACCTTCAGTGGAATTGAACCCACACAGGTAGTTCGCAACCGACCGCTTTCGTCCGGAAAACGGTTCGCGTGCGGACGCTGCACGAAACGCATACGGGCGCCGCAACATACCGTTTCCGGTCCGTTTCGCGTCCGGCCGCGAACTTTCCTCGCCGTTCGACCAGGGCTTCGCCGCTATTCGGTTTTTGATTACAGGTGAAATGCTTGGATTGCTCAAAGCAATCACAAGCAATAAGTTAACCCAATAAAAAAAAACTAATTAATTCCTTCATTGTATGCTATTGTAATCATTCCTTTGTCTTTTCTTTTTCGCGAACATTTTTTTTCTTCGATTTTTTTTGTGCTCACGTTATTTCTCAATACTAGTTATAGAACGTAATGACGGTTGAAACTAAATTATCCCGAAAAATATGAGTTGCAAATGTGCAGAATATTGCATTTTTAATGGCGAAGTTCGAAAAAGCAAAATACGAAATAGCGCAAGTTTTTGACAACAATGACATTTTTCTTACTTTCTTTTTTTTCGAAACGAACAAAACTTACTTATTACCTGTTAAAATCCACCTGAAATACAATGTATAAGTTCGTTTCGAAAATGAAATGAGAAAGTTCGAAATTTGCATCATGAATTTTTTAAAAGAGTAATTCCAGGAAATTTTTTGGCGAAAACAGTTTCTCTTAGCGAAATAATTGTTTTAAAACGCTTTTCTATCAACCGTCATGACGTTTTAATGAAAAATACTGAGAAAAACATGAAAAACAAAGAAATTGTTGGGAAATCGAGAGAAAAATTTACAAGTCCCAGATAACACGCGCAAAGGGGTTGCGGAGCATCGTAGTCAGAT
>GL379990.1:0-55942 GCA_000143925.2 Caenorhabditis brenneri
CGAGAAAGAACACAAAAACTGTGAATGACTGTCGATGGGAAACAAATAGTGGAGACACTCTCAACAGCATCGCAACCGCGACGCGGCTCTGTATGCTATGCGAGAATGTTCTGGCAAGGGGGTGGGGCTAAGGTCTGCAGAACATTCTAGGACCTAATCCCACACAACAGGGGTGAAGGGAAAAAGAACAATAGGGGTAAAGGAAACTGGATTAGATCAAAAAGAATTGACCGTAGGTGTGAATGACATTCGACAGTGTAATTGAAGTGAAAAGAGCCTATTATGAATGGAACTACACTAGGTGTGAACGCACTTCACACCTATCTGGAAGAGTACTAGGAGAGTATCTGAGGTCAATTCAACTAGCTAGGTGCTTATCTTATGAGACAACTTTGGTTTTCGGAAAGGAAGAACTATATATATCAAATAGTGGCCAATTAATAAAATGTTTTCCTAGTAGTTTTCCACATTTCATAAGTTAACAGCTCTTTTCCAGTTTTTCCTGGAAACCGAGATATGGGACTAATTACTGTTTCAAAGAACAATACTCAAAATTGGTCGGATTGTGAGAACAAAAAAAACCAAAGTCATTTACTGAAAATTTTACAGTTTCAAGGCTGAAGCCAAAATTTTTATAAAAAGAACAGGATTGCTATAAAATCAATGACCGTTTCCGAATTCATTTTCGGAACAAAACATTAATGTTGCTTACTGATGAAACCAAAAACCAAAATTTTGAAATATACTTTTTGAAGCAGAAATTTTGGCTCTTCATGATTTAACGGGTTCTTTCAACTTTTTGAGAATTAACGGGTTCATTCGCAAGGCAAAATAATAAACGGGTTCATTGAACATTGTGAAAATTAACGGGTCCAATAAGAGATTTTAAAGATAATACACAGGCTCTTTGTCGTTTATGAGTCAGAAAGGTTCTTTAAGTATGCGATGCGGTTAACCGTATGAAAGGTCATCCCTGACCCTGAAGAACATATGCCATGTTTTTTTGGCCATCATCATTAATTTTTATTCTTTCAATTCTCATCGTTTTCCGTTCATATATTACAGTTTTCTCAATACGCTGAAACATTCACAGACGATTAATGTGGAAACTTTGTAGAGCAAGCATCGTTTTTTTTTTTAATTGGAAAGTGGAGATGGTTTTAAGATCATCGCATGGACATTGCATTTTTCCAAACAGTTACAATCCTTGGCGATGTCCATGTAAAGGATTGTCAATTATACCGGTACTCCGGTTTGAAAACATCATTTCAAAACCAGGATAAGGAGGAGGAAGATGATGAGAACATGTATTCTTCAGAAGAGGCGGAAAAGGATGACTCTTTATATTAACTGTTTTTTTTTTCTCTAGTTTTCAATAAATGTGATTCCTTTTTCTGAACATCGATGTCCAGTGAGACCACTCACGCATAGTGATAAGAAAAAATCATTGGATGAAAACTATTAAGAACGAATAAGATTCCATTCTTTTCTCGATAAACAAATGACAATGCTTGCTCTACAAAGTTTCCACATTAATCGTCTGTGAATGTTTAGCGTATTGAGAAAACTGTAATATATGAACGGAAAGCGATGAGAATTGAAAGAATAAAAATTAATGATGATGGCCAAAAAAAACATGGCATATGTTCTTCAGGGTCAGGGATGACCTTTCATACTGTTAACCGCATCGCATACTTAAAGAACCTTTCTGACTCATAAATGACAAAGAGCCTGTGTATTATCTTTAAAAACTCTTATTGGACCCGTTAATTCTCAAAAAGTTCAATGAACCCGTTTATTATTTTGCCTTGCGAGTGAACCCGTTAATTCTCAAAAAGTTGAAAGAACCCGTTAAATCATGAAGAACCGAAATTTTAGAATAAGTGACCAAAAATATTTTGGTCATTTTTTCAAATCGAAAAAAACCTCAGAAAATTTATAAAAAGCGACCAAAAATATTTTGGTCATTTTTTCAAATCAAAAAAACCTCAGAAAATTTAGAAAATGTGACAAAAAATGTTTTGGTCATTTTTTGAATCAAAAAACCTCAAAAATGCTAGAAAACGTGACCAAAAATGTTTTGGTCATTTTTTGAATCAAAAAAACCTCAGAAAATTTAGAAAACGTGACCAAAAATATTTTGGTCATTTTTTCAAATCAAAAAAACCTCAGAAAATTTAGAAAATGTGACAAAAAATGTTTTGGTCATTTTTTGAATCAAAAAATCTAAGAAATTTTAGAAAATGTGACCAAAACTATTTTGGTCATTTTTTGAATCAAAAAACCTCACTAATTTTAGAAAATGTGACCAAAACTATTTTGGTCATTTTTTAAATCAAAAAATCTCAGAAATTTTAGAAAATGTGACCAAAACTATTTTGGTCATTTTTTGAATCAAAAAATCTCAGAAATTTTAGAAAATGTGATCAAAAATGTTTTGGTCATTTTTTGAATCAAAAAAACCTCACTAATTTTAGAAAATGTGACCAAAACTATTTTTGTCATTTTTCAAATAAAAAAACCTCAGAAATTTTAGAAAATGTGACCAAAAATATTTTAGGTCACTTCTTCTAAAATTTCTGAGGTTTTTTGATGTTTTGGCGCCAAATCATTTTTCTGGAGCCAAATCATAAAAGAACCAAATAATTCCCTTGGCGCCAAACAATTTTTCTGGGGTGAAATCACTTCTTTATAATAAACGCGCACAAACAATAGTACAATTCAGTTCAGTCATATAAATTTCCGTTGAATACTCTGGATTGGTGTCCGCTATTATTGTATTTTGGAGTAATTTTTTGTTTAATTTTTACTGATATTCCTACTGAAATCAATATAAAACTGACCTTTTTTTCAACTAACACATTTTTTGAAATTCGATGATCAACATTTTCTCAGTTGATCAAAACATGTTATCTCTCAACAAAATAAAGATATGCCACTCTGAAAAGTGGCATATCTCTATTGTGTTGAGAGATATCGAGTTTTGATCAACTGAGAAAATGTTCATTATCAACTTTCGAACAATTTGTCAGTTGAAAACTTTTTGCCTCCTCCACTGACAACCGAGATCTGCTGCAAAAATCAATCGAAAAGGATTCACCTAAACCCAGTAGTCCGGACTCATCAAGTGTTTTTTTATTCGGATTTTGCTTTCACCGAAGACCACCAAGATCTGCTGCTCTAATCAAAGAGGATCCACCTAAATCCAGTGAAGCTGGCACACCCAGTACTGTAATTTCATGGCGGCATCCATGTCTCACACTATGACCTCACAAATTTCTGAAAGGTTCTCCAACTGCGATGATTTAAAAGCTGTAACTTAAGCTTCAGCAAACATTGAAACTAAAGCTGAAGCCTCAATTTCAACTGCAGCATGAACCTAAGCTTTAGTTTTGACGAAATCACAAGCCTGACGTTGGAAGTTGGGCCTGAGCTCCGATCTGAGCAGTAATATGAGCCTAGGTCTGAATTGGAAATCAGATCAAGGCCTAAAGTTGAAACATAAGTCTAAGTCTCAATCTCAACAAAAGCCTTGAAATTTTTCAGACTTATACAATTTGAATTTTCATTTCCGAAAACTGTAGCGTGGAGTGTCTCTGATTTCTGGCGATTTTCAGAATTTTTCAGAATTGTCCAGTTTAGTAACAAAAAATCGTCGAGCTATCTACAGCAAAGTTGCTCAGACTTAAATTTGAACCAACTTTCTAGTTGACAATTTTTCTCCAGCTTCTCCCATTGTTCAAATATGCGCCTTTTTTTAATTGGGACACCCGAAGAAGGGTCGACGGCATCACCAAAGATTCAAAGGGCGTATCTCAAAAGTGGGCGAAGCTAGAAAAATGCTGTCAACAGCAAAGTTGCTGAAAATTGATCTTGAAGCATTTTTTCAGTTGAAATTGTTTTTCTATTTCCCCTCCTTTTTGAGATATACGGGTTACAAACTGGGGCACCCAAACAGGGGGCGGTGGCAACACCAAAGTTGGAAGCGAAGTAACTCAAAAGTAGGTGAAGCTAGAAAAAAGTTGCCAACAGCAAAAGCTTTCAGAAAGCTTGAGATTTTTTTTCGGCTCTAATCCGTTTTTCTGGCATTTTTTTTTCACTACTCGGGACTTATGGAAATATCCGGGGTCCAAAAAAATAACTGGGAACCGTCCAAGTCTATTTTTGCTCAAAATGTTATTGCCTGCTCCGTTTGCTTTCTTTTTTGCGCTTCTGTAGTCCAAATTCAATTGAGCCACCATGAAAAAAAGTATTCTTTTTTTGACTCTTCAAGTTTTCCTCAGCAAGTTTTATGAAGAAATTCAATCTAATAAGATTCCAACGCATAAACCAAACCCTTCCAACTTTTACTAAAAACACATTTCATTTCAAAAACGACCCCATTTTATTTATCAAAAAAAATTTCCTATATATAACCAACATTTAAAAAAGAGATGGGTTTGAATGAGGGTGACCACCTGATCAAGACTCCGATACATTTCTTGTCAGGTGGCCAACCCCGCCCACTATTTATATATATACATGAAAAATTATTTTTTAAAAATTAAGACTTCCATTCGCTCTGCACCTCCGCCTTCTCCTCCTCCTTCTTCTCTTCCTTCTTCTCCTCCTTCGTCTCCTCCTCCATGTCCATCTTCTCCTCCTCCTTCAATTCTTTCTTCTCTTTTCCAATTGCTCCCTCTGAAAACACCATCATTATTAATTATGAATACAAAAACTTAGCCTATGAAGTCAACATGTTTTGCCCTCAATCTAGTGAATTTGACTACATCTGATCGCTTATGATTACCATAAAGACTATAAAAGAAGAACACCCAGTACGCCATGTTCCGAGCACTCTATCTCGGTTATCTTTTGAAATATCAGCACGTTTTCAACTGATGGAATGTTCAAAATGGTTATTTTGAGATTTCTTCAGTTGATCACATTTTCATAACTTTGCAGCTCGCCGAAATATAGTGCTCGGAACATGCTGTACTGGGTGTCCTTTCATTATAGTTTTTACGGTAGGTTTTTTAAAATCTTATTATTGGACATAAGAACAATTTTTGTGCCCCCCGTGACTTACCCTCCGTCTTCTCCTCCTTTCCATTCTTCTCCTCGGCTCCCTCTTTCTTCTCTGAAAATATCATTTAAAAAATAATTTAAAAAAAGCGGACTCGTCCCATTCAACTTTTCAGGTTGTTCGTGGTGTGACCACCGTGTTATTTATCGTTTTTCATATTTTTTCTCACATTATTTTAATTTTTTCTAACAACGCACCCTCATCCTTCACATCCATCTCCGTGTGCGGCCTCTCTACAACATTATACACGCATGTGTAGAGGTCGACTGAAAAAAAGAACTTGTTTTTAAGAACTTTAGAAGACTCCTAGTATTCCAACTCACCAAAGGCGGCCTCAATTTCCTTGGCACTTGAAGTGCTCATTTTGGTGTCGCTGAAACTTAGGTTGAAATCTGAGAATCAGGAAGAAAAATAATATATGAAGAGTTTTAAAACTCAAACATCGAGTAAACAAGCACGAACAATTGATTGATTGAAGTTGATTGATAAAATTATTTATTCCAAAAAAAAAAAATAAAGTAAGCATACAATACAAGATTTACCCACTTGAAATCCGACAAATACGAAAGTATCGGAGAGAGTGCGCCCGTAAATCTACACAAGGCTGGCCGAACTTTCTGTCCGCGGCCATTCATATTGGAGGGGACTTCAAAAACCACCCTTTATTTCATCGATTTTATCCGATCTTTTTTTTTCTTTTTTCCTAAGCTAATAGTAAAGTTAGTGAAATTTTTGAATACTAGGGGATAAAAAAATTCCTCTCTAGAAGTTCCCGCCTTTTTTGGAGAAATGTGATTTTATTTCTAGAAAAATTGTCAAAATTGACAAGAATTTAGACTAAAAAACATAATAAGTGAGCCGTTTAATCAAATCTACGTAGAAAATTTAAAAATTAGTTTCTTCAGAGGACTGTCGGGCCAATAACTCGAAAAAAAGCTCCTCAACCAAGTGGATACATTATCGACTAACTTCTGTTTTGACACCTACAAGAAGTGCTGGAAAGCGGTTCCAGCCTAAGCCTCTCTGTAAAACTAATTCAAAAATTGAAAAAAGTCAGAATATGAAACACTGCCTATACAGTTAAAAACGAAATTGAAAGACAGCTTCTATAATTTTATATTTATTTAAAAGAAAAAGACCACCCCCCTATAACAAAAAAATCCTGTGAAGCGACCACCTGGGTAGTGCTCCGGAACATTTCTACCCAGGTGGCCGGTCCAAATATTCAGAAAAAAAAAAAGAATTTGATTACAAAAAAATAATAACAAAAAAGGGGGGGGGGGTTTATTAATTAGAAGTCCATCTGGCTCTCCGCATCCTCTCCTTCCTCCTCCTCTTCTTCCTCATATTCCGCCTCCTCTTCATCTTCCTCCTCGAGCTTCTCTTCTTCCTCCGCATCTGAAAACATCGTGAATATGATGAGTAACTAGGTGCTTTTTCTCTTAGTGTTGTTAGTCTCTGCTGATAAGCACAGTTTCAGCTAGTTTTCCTCCTAATCCACCCCCCCCCCCCTCCTCGACTGTACATTGATTACTCTATTGCCTATTCATCAGAAACTATTGCTTTTGAACCCCAACCCTACAAGTTCATGGAGTTTTGCTCTACTCATTTCCTTGAAGTCATTCAGGTAGATCTATACTCATATTTCTGGTCGCCAGTAACTTACCATCCTTGTTCTCCTCATCGAACTCCTTTCCGGCCATCTTCTCCTCCTTCTCCGCCTCTTTTTCCTCCTTCTCGATCTCCTCATTCACTGAAAACATCATAATAACTAGGATGTGGAACTAGCAGCTTGTACTTAGCAGCTAAGCCTTCCCTGATCAGCTCAATTTCAGATTTAGACTGACAGATCACCAAAATTGCTACCGACTGCGCTATGCGGCCGGAAAAGCGCCCTGTCTCTACTTGTCTACAAGAGACTGTGCTTTTTTTTTTCTTAAAATTCCTCTACGAATGAGAGTTCCCACCCTCTTTTTTTGTCGCAACAATTTTTTTCTTTTTGACTAGTAGCATTTCTCTGGTCCCCAGTGACTTACCAACATCTTTATCCTGCTCCTCCACCAACTCTCTCTCCCGAACCTCCAGCCCTGAAAAATAACGAGTTAAAGGAATCGAGTTGGTGACGAAATTAAGGTCTAGGTTTCCGAATGTCCATTCTGACAATTCTGAATACCCCAACTAACCTTCTCCAACTTCCTCTTCAATCTTCTTCACCATCTCGGACTCCATCTTGCTTAGTCTGTAATAATGAACAATTTTGAATGATAGACACACGGAAAGAGACCAAGAAAATAATGAATTAAGTTTTAAAAGGATAGAAAACTAGTTTTTTTTCGGAAGTATGATAAAAAGACGGAGTCTAGTTGCATGAAAGATGAAAAAAATGGGAGAAAAAAACTCTGTTGGTAAAATTTCGCAATTTTTTCTTATGATTTTTTTTTCATTTGTTCCCTAGGAAAAGCACCAAAACCGTGATTGCTCGGGTGTTAATTCATTCATTATTGTTGAAAGAATTTTCTGAGAAAGAAATCTGAAAAAAAATCGGAGAAAATTGAGCAAAAACACGAAAAACAAATTTAGGCCCATATTATTTGGAGAAGCACTTTAAAGGCGCAGATGACATTGTGTGGGTAGGGGTCCTACCGCGCTCGCAACGCACGACACGCACACCATTCCAAGAGAGAGGAAAGGTGACTCATCAAAAAATGGAAGAACTTTTCGACAACTTAGGCCACGGCCGAAATGCCTGCGGACTAGTTTTTGAACAGAAAAAAAAGAAAGGAATATTATTTCGTCAAATTGCAAAATTATGAAATTTTTTTTCAAACTGAAAATGTTCTCCAAGATGAGAAGATTTTCCGCGTGATATTGCTTTTTGGCCCCATCGGGCTCAGTTTAATTAATATCAAGAAAACTGGTTGGGTACTAGAAAATTACACTACGGGCTGATTCCAATGGAGCACGCTTGCATTGGTGGCCTAATTTTTTTTACAGTTCGGTCACTAGCAAGAAATTTATTGTGGGGAAGAAGAAAGGAGGTGAATGATTGTGGGAATTCAAAATGGGACGCTGACTTTCAACGGAACAGTAAGGGTTTTTCATCATTTTTATGAGTTTTCTCTCATCAATTGGGGTGATTTTCAAGTTTCTAGTAAAGTTTTACCTATGGCTGAAACATTAGGCTCAAGAATGCATCAAACCGGAAAACAAAACAGTGTTTGACACTGAAAAATGAAAAATGATGCTATTTTGTTAAAATTACATCACTTTTTGCTGTGGGGTGAAAAAGAACAAGACAGACGGCTGGTTGCTGTGGGTTTAGGGAGAGGAGGGTTGAAGAATCACTTGCCGTCTTAATTACCCGCAAGTCCGAGGTTCGTATAAAAATTCCACAAAAAATCTTACTTCAAAAATTTTTGCTTCTTCCTTAAGTTATAAACAAAAATTTTCCAGTTTTTGGTAATGAAAAGCAAAAAAAAATTTCATCAAGTGTTTCGATTTTTCAGAATATTAATATTGGGAATCAATGTCCTCAATATGGGAAATGAATAAATTTTCCGGGAAAAAAGTTCATGGTAACCAGAAATTTGAGTGATTTTTCTCAAAAAAACCCAACTTTTTAAAAATAGCTAGATTTTTTTTTCACCTTCTCATTGAAAAATCAAAAGGTCCGAATTTTAGGTTTTTGAGTCGACTTCTACCTACAATCCAAATTTGAGAACTTGAAAAATACTGAATTGGAGAGCGTCACATTTGGTGTTTTCCACATGAACAGTTAAAAAAAAGAAGAAACCCCAAAACCTGGGTAAAATGGTTTATCGAATGAAAAAATATCGGAGAAGAGTCCATGAATTCTTCAGTACGCCAGATGGCTGACAGCAACAAAGCTGGGGGAAAGAAAGATTAGAGAGGCCTTCTAAATTTCTGTGCTTTCAAAACTCTTAAAAATTTCCCAACAACAGATTTCTCTGTTTGTAATCATTCATGTTCTAAAAAATTATGAAAAATAAAGAGGATGGAGGCGGAAAGATGAGAATAATAAAAACAAAGAAAGATAGGGATAATCTCCCGCTGTGCGTGTCTGACCTTCTCAAAAGTTTTTTAATTAGAAAACTCGGATTGATTGTTTGTCGCTTCTTCCCTTCTCAATCATAAGTAATAATCTTTTGATCTTTGTTTATGAGAAGTAAGCAACATGTCCCTCTTCCGAGACAGATGGCCTTGTGTCACGGGGCGACTATGATGGGACGATTTACAACTTGTCTTGGACAAGTAGCAATCTGGCGTTGGCAAACGGCTGTAATTGCTTCATAAAAAAGTAGCGCCCGCTTGTTGGCGGGTTTATTGAGGGATCTATTGTTTCTAACACTTCTAAAATCTATGATCCATATTTCATTAGGCTCAATCTCTTTCCTTTAACATAGGGGCACTTTGAGTCGACAAATTTTAATTTTTCTCTGAAGAGGTGATGAACCGGAAACCAGTTGTAGGCATCGAGAAACTGAACAAAGAAATCTGATAATCTCCGATATATTTATAAGTCAAGAGTAGTCCCTAAAATCACAACGAAAACGGAATTTTGAGATCATGCATATTTTGTAAACTATGAACATTTTTTAGATTTTTGTATGAATTGACATTTCAATGACATATTGACAATATGCTCATTTTTCAAGAAACGCACTTTTCTCTGAAGCGTAACGTCTCATATGACTTTTGAAATTGGAAAATGAGACTATTTGAACAAAAACAATTATTCTCAATGTGTCATTGTAGTTCATTGGAACTTTCGGGTCTATCTAACTAGTAGGTGCCCGTCTCGGGTCCATTTAATTTTTTGAAGTCTCTATTAGGTTTATTAGATTTTTCTGCTCTTTTTTTAGATTCATCCAACTCTAGTAGAACCTCCAAAGTCAGCCTGTTTGGTTAGAAATGACCGGTATTGGCCTTATTCAGCTTCTTTGACCCGGTTCAGTTTATACTAAGCCAAGCAGGCAGGTTTGAGCCGATTCAGTCTATATCGGGATTTTCAGATCTAGTGAGAGGTAAAAAAACCGTACTCCAGTTCTCCCACCTCACCAAATCTACAATTTTCTCGTTTCCCATGCTCATGAAACTTTTATTTCCGAAAACGGAAAAATGGATATTGAAGAAATAATAAAAGTTTCATGATCATGGGAAACGAAGGCTTCAAGGAACACCGCAGTCCTATTTCTGCAGATTCATGCTTTTTTTCTAGTTTCCCATGCTCATAAAATTCAAACGTTTGGTGGGAAAGGGGCGGAGTCAAAAAAAGCCCCTCAGTTATAAAAGGAAGCACCCCCCAGTGTTGACCAAGTTTCAGTCTTCCTCTGGACTCATGAATCTACTGGTGAGTTTCTCCTTCCTCTTACTTCACAAGTGGCCTCTCGGCCAGCTAGACTTAGAACCAGAATATTTCTAGTCTTCAATTTCTAAAAAGAATACGTTTTCAGATTCTGAGTCTTCTGTTTGCTGTTGTCTTCAGCCGCGTCATCTACCCTGAAGACGTCGATGATTCAAGCCGTGAATGTACTGTCCCATGTTTTCCAGGTAAGCGAGTTGAGTAGAGAGGAAAAGCTCAATGTTGCACGGAAAACAAAAAGCGGATGCCAATGCTTCAGCGGATGCGGAACTTCCGTGCAACACTGTAACAATTTAGCGCAGCTCACCTGTTCAGAACAGTTTTGACATTTCTGTCATAGTCATTAGATTACACTAAACTGCCTGCTAACTCGAGAAACTTCCAGATGAAATATGTGAAAATGGACGTTGCGTTGAAATGGACATGTTCGCTGACTTCACATCAGACTGCCCTTATAAATGTCCACGTGGAATGAAATGCCGAAATGGAAAGTGTCCCGTCATTATCAACCGCCATCAGTTTAACCGTCGTTCATTCCGTGCTGGGTGTGCTGCTCCATGTGGACCGGGAACGACATGTATGATGGGGAACTGTGTTCAGGATGCTGGATAATTTCATCTCTGTGATTCTTTAATAAAGATTGAACATTGAAAAAGCGTTTTAGTTCAATTTTTTCTTAACAACTCAATGTTTTCTTAACTTGTAAGTCAGAGACGGGAGAAGCAAGAAAACTAGAACGTCTAGTCGTCTGCGTCTCTCTCCCCTTTCTCAAACTTCCATAACGCTATAATTGAGCTAAAAAACTAGTCTTTGAACCATTTAGATTGTCTTGGTCTGATCTTTCAAGAGATGTCTGATTCGGAGATCTAGGCCACAGTCTCGGAAATTCAGGCATCCCCCCTTTCCACCTCTCCAATTTTTCCAAAACTTTCCACCTTTGTGCTTTCTCGAGGGCAGGTGCAGCTGCCTTTCTTTCCAAAATTCTCTCCTATCGGTGTTTTTGAAAGCGAACAATGGGGTAGTGTTTGTTGCTTTCTTTATTCAAAAACGCATCACAGTAGTTTGCACAATGAGGGCTGTTTCAACCATTGGCAGTGGAAGGAAATATCAATCACACGATGAGGATGAGAAAACAATTAGAGAGAAGGCATAAATTGTGTTGGTACGTGAAGTTGGTGATGTTGGAATACAAACATCATTTATGGGTGGGATATATGTAACATAATTCTGTATTTGGGTCCGTCTATCAGGATGGTGGTTACTGCGTTTTGTTTGTACGTCCGTTTGTCTAAAAGTCGTTCATTCAATTAGATGGATTAGTTGGCCTTGCCGCAAGGAGGAAAAAAAAGAGACTAACAGCAGTGGGCAGTTTAAAAAAGGATGTACCCTTTGAGAGTCATGGAAAGGGATTTTTAATGATTTTAAAGTGTTTTTTCAATGAAAAGGTCCGATTTCTAGCCTTTTGAGTCCAATCCAACTTACAATTTAACTTGAGGACTCACAAATACTACAGTGGAAAACCTTTTTTGTATATCGATGAATTTACATTGATGTTTTACACATGACCTGGTATTAAAAAACTCAACATGTGGGTAAAATGGTTTATCAGAAAAAAGCAGTAAGAACAAGGAAGATAGCAGACTAGATAGCAGTTAAAGGAGTAAGAGGAGAAGAAAGTTGAGAGACATGTTCAAAAAGAAAGTATACTCCACAGTTTGACAGATGACTGGCAGCAACAAAGCTTTGGAAAAAGGTAGATTAGTGAAGGCCTCATGTTGCCCCTTTTGTTAAAAACGGCTATAATTGCTTCTGAATAAAGAAACAAGATTTTACTCTAATACAGGGGCAGTTTGAGTCAAAAAACTAATTATTTATCTGAAAAACTTATGATGAAATCGAATCGGAAATCAATTGTCGACATCGAGCAGACTAAACGATGGAATCTGATACTATCCTATATGTTTTTTTACAAAGTATAATCAAAATTGGAGATCATGCAATTTTTCGGTATACTATGAGAAACTGACAGATTTTTGAATGAATTGGCGTTTCAAAGACATGTTGAGAACCTGCTTTTTTTGAGAATTGACCTTTTTCCTGTTGCCTAACGTTCCATACTTCATCAACTTTTCAAAATCGGGATTTTATACTTTTTGAAAAAACTATGTGTTCTCAATGTGTCGTTGTAGTTCATCGGATATTGTGTGTCCATCCTCTCTTGATTCGGGTCGTATCGGGCTTTTGAGTTCTGAAACGGGGTTACCCATAAAATTTCAACATCACTAAGTGTAATTGCCTAATGGACCCAGTTCCTGCTCATTTAGGCTCCATCTGGACGAAACTTTTTCAAGAGAGACAGAGAGGTTACAGATACCGTACCTCAGTTTTTCCACCTCACCAAATCTTCAATTTTCTCGTTTCCCATGCTCATAAAACTTTTATTTCCGAAAACGGAAAAATGGATATTGAAGGACAAATAAAAATTTTACGAGCATGGGAAGCGGAGGCTCCGAGTGATACCGTAGTTTTATTTTTGCAGATTTTCCCATGCTCATAAAATTTTTGTCTCTCAAAACGAAATAATGGAAAAAGAAAAAATAATAAAAGTTTTATGATCTTGGGAAGCGGAGGCTTCAAAAAACACCGCAGCCCTATTTCTGCAGATTCATGCTTTTTTCTAGTTTCTCATGCTCATAAAATTCAAACGTTCGGTGGGAAAGGGGCGGAGTCAAAGAAAGTCCCTCAGTTATAAAAGGAAACACCCCCAGTGTTGACCAAGTTTCAGTCTTCCTCTGGTACCATGAATCTACTGGTGAGTTTCTCCTTCCTCATACGCTACCGATTGCCTCTTGGCCAGTAAGACTTACACCCAGAATATTTATAGTCTTCAAATTTTAAAAAGAATACGCTTCCAGATTCTGTGTCTTCTGTTCGCTGTTGTCTTCAGCCGCGTCATCTACCCTGAAGACGTCGATGGTTCAAGCCATCTCAATAATCACCTCCATCAGTTCCCTCGTTTTTGCACCAAACCTTGTAAGGAATGGGAAGAATGCGTCGAAGGTTTCTGTTATGCGAAGAAGTGCAAAACCGATGACGAGTGTGGAACCTGGGCTTTCTGTTGGACTGAATGGTGCGGAAGCTTTTGTTCCGACGTCCAAATTTGCCCACCACCATCAATTTGTATCCATGGGAAGTGCGGAATCCCATTCAATTTCAACCAGACGCAGTCCAACCGTCGTTCATTCAGTACTGGGTGTGCTGCTCCATGTGGACCGGGGACGACATGTATGATGGGGAACTGTGTTCGAGATGCTGGATAATTTCATCTCTGTGATTCGTTAATAAAGATTGAACATTGAAAAAGCGTTTTAGTTCAACGTTTGTCAAAAATCGACAAGGAGAGACGCAGGAAGACTAGAATGTCTAGCCGTGTGCGTCTTTTTCTCTTTTCCTCGAACCTCCATAACACGCTTTATAATTGAGCCAAAAAACTAGGTTTTGGATCGTTTAGACAATCTTTCTCTGATCTACCAAGTAATATCTGATTCGGATTTCTGGGCCACAGTCTCGAAAAGTTAGGCACCCTCTCTTCCCACCTCTTCCATTTTTTTCAGAACTTTCCCCGCTATGCTTTCTTAATGGTAGACGCACTTTTGGCATCAGCAGAACAAATAATGTATTCTCCTTTCAAAAACCCACTCAAAAAGTTGCTTTAATTGGTCATAGTCATCCCGAAAGCTCTCTCCAATTCTGAATTTTTGGATAGAGTTTTGAGGAAAAGTTTGCCCAAGAAACAAACGCGTGGACTTCAGATTTTTCTAGAATTAATAGCAATTGTAATAGTTTGAAAAGCTACAGATGTTGACAGGGAACAGAAGTATATATTCTAATAGAAGTTCATGCAACAAGAATTAAAAGAAAGGAGGTAGCATACAGACACAAGAAGGGTAAAAAAACGGTGCACAAGACAACTTCTGAAACTTTCCTGACTCATGAAGGTGTAGTGATTCGTGTTCTTGAACTTTTGAATAAATCTATCTTTCAATCATTTTCTTATATTTGTCATCAAATAGGATCTTCAAGCAACTTCGGAAATTTCTTTTTCTTAACGTTAGTTGGAAAATTTTTTTCTCCTACCATTTCCATTTTATTTGGAACAATACCCTTTACTTAGAAAGGCCTCTCCGATTTCTCTCTTGAGCCCTCAATTATTGTTTTTCATGCATATTATTCTCTTCCCATCCCGATCAGCCATTCTCTACTGGCCTGCCGCTCTCACTTTTTACTGTATCACTATCACTCAGTTTAGGATAGCATGATATCTATAGCTGCCCGCTCCCCGTTTTTTCGACTGGCACTACCAGCCACTCTTTGCGTCTCTCGTCTAGCTCCACAGTGAGAAACTGTGAAAAGAGACAGAAAGGAAATAAGTGATGGTTGGTACCTGTCTCTATTCACCCTTCAATTTATTGGCTCATAAACACATTCTTATTAGGGATACTTACACTTTTATTACCCTCCAAATGAGAAGTGTTGTATTCGAATTTGACAAGGCAGAGGTGCTGTGAAAATGTCAACAAAGATGAAGATGACCAAGATAAGAATATAAAAAAACACATAATAGATTCCAACAGCTACAGATTGCGGATAGGCTACCAACAACAAATAATACTGCATGCTATGGAATGTACAAATTACAAACTTCAAAACTACAAATACTACAAACGATTCAATAAATATAGAAACTATAGTCCATACTGTAGGCTCTACAAACTGCATTTAATATTTCCTGAATTCCCAATAGGATATGCTAAAACCTGAATAATCTACAATGACTTCAAAACTGCAAAATACAAGTTATGTTAGCATTTTGAACTTCATTCATTTCAATTTGTACCACAGGTTGTTCGCCCTCAATAACCATTCTCATCTGTTCCTTATTTTCTATCTCTTACCATATCCCAATAAGGTTGGTCATCGTATTCAGTTTTGTCATATTAGTCGGCCATTATCCCATTTCGACTGTATGGATAATAACTGACAATACGACAAAGCCGAAGAGACATTGCTTCCAGAATAAACATAAACCTGTTTTGAACAATTTACGCCTTCGTATTCAGCATTGTTTGACTTGTCTACTTGATCTCATCATGAACTTCATGGATAAAGTATGACAGTTCAACAATGCCGAAGAGACGATAGAATATCCAGGATTTATAGTTCAGTGGAATGACTACAAAATGATTCAGGTCTGGTTTGCTTCTCTTATATACCGGTCACACCATTTTCCGGCTCCGCCCACACTGGATGTTTGATCTATTCTATTGAACCCGCCCACTTTTGTTTGATGCTGACTAACAATGTCCGAGAGGAAAGGAACGATGACAGAAAGAGGAGAAATGGTGTTAGCTTGGGAAAAACTGAAAATCGAATTAACAGAATCAAAGCATGGGAAGCTTACAAATTGCTAAGAATAATGAAAATGTGGCTTCCCGATTTTTTTTAACCAGTTAGTTAGGGTCCGGTTTTTTTCTATAGATATTAACCAGTCGGTGGCGCCGCCTACGGCGGCTCACCTCCTTTTTGTTCGTCGCTGCGCTCCTCAATGGGGGGTTAAGTTGCCACGCTTAAACTCATTTCTGATCATTGGGCAGTGATGCACCCTAAGCCTCCTTATTGTTCCAAAAGTGTTGCTGATTTGAGTTCCCGCGAAAAATTTCGAAAACTCGAATTCCCGCCAAAAATTTTGAAAATTTGAATTCTCGCCAAAAATTTTGATAATTTGAATTCCCGCCAAAATTTTTGATAATTTGAATTCCCTCCAAAAATTTTGAAAACTCGAATTCCCGCCAGAATAATCAAATGTTTTGACGTTTCTGGAAGTTTTTAAAAGTTTCTGGAAGTTTCTAGAAGTTTCTGGAACATTCTAGAAGTTCCTGGAAGTTCTGGAAGTTTCTAGAAGTTTCTGGAAGTTTTTAAAAGTTTCTGGAAGTTTCTAGAAGTTTCTGGAAATTTCTAGAAGTTTCTGGAAGTTCTGGAAGTTTCTAGAAGTTTCTGGAAGTTTCTGGAAGGTTCTAGAGGTTTCTAGAAGTTTCTGGAAATTTCTAGAAGTTTCTGGAAGTTTCTAGAACATTCTAGAAGTTCCTGGTAGCTCTGGAAGTTTCTAGAAGTTTCTGGAAGTTTCTGGAAATTTCTAGAGGTTTCTAGAAGTTTCTGGAAGGTTCTAGAACATTCTAGAAGTTTCTGGTAGCTCTGGAAGTTTCTAGAAGTTTCTGGAAGTTTCTAGAAGTTTCTAGAGGTTTCTAGAAGTTTCTGGAAGTTTCTAGAACATTCTAGAAGTTCCTGGTAGCTCTGGAAGTTTCTAGAAGTTTCTGGAAGTTTCTGGAAATTTCTAGAGGTTTCTAGAAGTTTCTGGAAGGTTCTAGAACATTCTAGAAGTTTCTGGTAGCTCTGGAAGTTTCTAGAAGTTTCTGGAAGTTTTGGAAGTTTTTAGTAGTTTCTGACAAATTCTAGAAGTTTCTGGAGAGAAGGAGAATGTTCTGGAACCATCCAGAGCTTGTCAGTTGAGTTTTCGGAATACCATAGCTACCGTAATCCTACAGTAATCTGCACCATTTTTTGTTGGTGTACTATTGGGGTCCCTTAGATAATACATGCAAAAAATGGAACAATTCTGAGCTCTTCAAACCTGTTTTCTAGCTATTGTTGAGTTATCTGGTTACTGTAGCTACCGTAAGCCTAGAGTAACCCAAGCTCCAAACGGTATAGAATTGAAGCGCTCGGTGACCCATGACTACATGCCAAATATGATAGGAAACGGTCGAGGGGTACAAAAGTTATTCAGTGATAAGCGCTGGACACACACACAAAGCTATTCCTTTAGTATATAGAAGAGATAACCGATATAAGCAATTTGAACTCTTCCAAGCTAAAAAAAGTAACATATATCCTTTGTTTACCTGACACTCCCTCCTCATCTTTTTCGAATTTGAATTCTCAACCCTTGCATATCCATTATCGAATAGTGTGCCCTTTCACATCATTATTCCATATTCAACAAAAATTTGATGGGGGTGATGTGTTGTTTTTTCTTTGCTTCAAGCCGCCGCGGTAACAACACAAAAGACCTGAATCAGTGGGAAAAAAATTTGGAACGATAAAAAAGGAGGGTGTGGAGAGAGAATGGAGTGGGAGATAGGAGCGGTGTTCAAAAAAGGTTCAAATGTCGTTCGGTTACCTTGAAAGGGGCCAATGAAAAATGATCATGGTGAAAAAGAGTCAAAAATCGAATACCAGAGGTGGTTTTGAGGTTCGGAGAAGTTTCGGAATTATCAGAATGTCATCAGAACAATTTCCGCCTACCCAAAAGAAAAGCTGGAATTGATGACGTCACTTGACACTTCAGGAGACAAAGGTGGAAAAAAGTCGTAGAAACATCAGAATGTCATCAGAAAAGTTTCCACCTGTTCCCAAAGATAAGCGGTATTACGACAATAATACAGTTTTCACTCAACCAAGTTTATTGAGGAGAAAGCACGCCTCATAAAGGCTGCAGTAAAACCCTAGGGCAGTAATCAACAAAGTATAAATAAAATGGCGAGGCTTCTAATCAGAAGGGATGCCATAAAAGGGGACAAATATATGAGGGAGAGGGAAAATAATAATTAGAGACCACGAAAAAAATATGGAAAGATATTCTACATTTATTCCTCTTCATCTTCCCCGTCCATGAGAGCTTCCTTGACTGCAGCAGCATCTTTTTTGTTCAGTTCTTTTGCGGCTTTCAGCTGGGCGAGGCGAGCTGCTTTCATCTCCTTCGTCGGTCTTCCTCGCTTACCATATTTCATAAGCTCCCTGGCCTTCTTCTCGGATTCAGCCAGTCTTGGTCTTCCCGGACCTCTTCTCGGAGTGGCAGGTGGAGCAGTCGACAAACTGGCTGATGGAGCGCTTGACGAACTGGCTGATGAAGAAGTTTGCAGACTGACTGGTTTTCCAGTTGGCGGAATTCCTGGTTGTCCAGTTGGCGGACTGGCTGGCTCTCCAATTGGCGCACTTTCTGGTGGTCCGGTTGGCTGACTTCCTGGTGGTGTAGTTGGCGGAATTCCTGGTTTTCCAGTTGGCGGACTGGCTGGCTCTCCAATTGGCGCACTTTCTGGTGGTCCGGTTGGCTGACTTCCTGGTGGTCTAGTTGGCGGACTTCCTGGTTGTGTAGTTGGCGGAATTCCTGGTTGTCCAGATGACGGATTCCCTGGTTCTCCAGTTGGCGGACTTCCTGGTTGTCTACTTGACAGGATTCCTGGTTCTCCAGTTGGCGGACTTCCTGGTTGTCCACTTGACAGGATTCCTGGTTCTCCAGTTGGCGGACTTCCTGGTTGTCCATTTGACAGGATTCCTGGTTGTCCAGTTAGCGGACTTCCTGGTTGTTTAGATGGCGGATTCCCTGGTTGTCCAGTTGGCTGGATTCCTGGTGGTTCAGTTGGCGGAATTCCTGGTTCTCCAGTTGGCGGAATTTCTGGTGCTCCGGTTGTCAGACTTTCTGGTGGTCCAGTTGGCGGACTTTGAGAGCTGGTCGATTCGGTCGTACTCATCTTGGCTAGTTTTTGGTCCACTTCAACGGCTTGCCCGTCTTCGGCGTCTCTTTTAAGAGTTGGAGGTGCAGCAGTTGGAACCAGAAGAATTTGTTTGGCTGATGGCTGGGATTCCATGCTCTCTTCCTTCATCCGCTCGATGTCCAACATTCTTGTATTGTCGCTCTCCAGGACCTTTCTATAATGGCCATTTATTTGATTGAGCTCCGAATCCCGTTTTGTGAGCTTCGCCTCCATTAGCTTCAATTTTCTTTTCAGTTCTTCATTCTCCACTCTCAAAGAAGTAACTGATTCGTTGAGGGCCTTTAGTTTTGGAGAATTCTTTTGAGTAGCCTGACCAGAATGCAACTTTTCCGCGTTCTCAAGAATTTGAATCATTTCCTCTTTGAGCTTCAAGTCAGCATCTTTTGCAGCAGACTCCTTGGAAGCTTGCCGAAGATCCATTTCCAACTCCTGAATTCTATTGACAGCCACGTTAAGGTCTCCATGTATTTGTTCGTTGGCCACTTCCTTTTCGTTCAATAAGAACTTGTGGTGTTTGAGTTCCGCTTCGAGGATCTGATTTCTCTCATTGACGAGAGTTTGAGCAACATTGTTTGCTGTGAAAACACAGTTGGCGGTATCCAACTGACACTCCAAATCTTGCATCTTCACGGTGGAGTTTGTGACCACTTCTTCAAGGTCCTCAACTTTTTTCTCCAGTTTTTCATAATGGTGATGTTGGAGAAAAACAGCATTGAGAAGCTCTTCTTCTTTTGATGCAGCCTTGCTCTTCTCCTCCGCGATGAGTGCATCCTTCTCCATATTTTCTTTTTTCAGCTTCTCAACTTTTGAGTTGATCTCCGTCTCCAACTGTTGGAATAGCTGACCCTGCGAAGAGTTGAATCCCGCCAAGATTTGAGCGACATCAGGGTTGGAAGCCATTATTCTTGTTCTGAAATAAAACAACTAATTAGGGTTAACATTAGGGGTTTTTTGAAATATGAAACGTTAGGTTCAGGTTTCTAGCTAAAACTTTTCGAAATTTGAAATGTTTTACTAGATAGAAATTTACTGTAAATACTCCAATAGAATTGCATGCAGCTCTATTTTTCCAAGTCACCCGCGGAGTGCAGCCCCTATTAGAGGGGCACTCCAACTGGATGGGCACCTCAATTAAGGAAATTACAATAATTATTAGTTTCTAAAAGTCATGCCGAGAATTCAAAATAAAATTGCTAAATCTATAATTTTGCTGTTTATTAGCATTCATTCAATTTATAATATTGATCTTGTGCTGAAAACCTCAAACCTATACTAATTTTTATGCGGATGGGAACACTTATGTAGCACAGCACGGCCTTATCTACGCGGGTGCGGCACGACTATAAAACAACCAAATTTTCTATGACTTTTCTGATTTCATTACATGAAAAGATGTATTTGAACACGCTGAATCCAAAAAATTTGATTTCGACAGGGCTTCATCACTTAGTTTTTGAGATAATGCAATATTTGTAACAAAATAATACAAAAAAATAAAAGGAAAATCGATGTTTTCAACAAAAATTAACTCAAAAACTAAACATTGAAGCCCATCGAAACCGATTTTTTCGGATTCAGCGGGTTCAACTACATCTTTTCTTTAGAAAAAATATGATAAATCATAGAGCATTTTTGAATGTGAGCACGTTTGCGCGTCGCGTCGATTTCGGCGCGTCGTGGTAGAGACAACAGTTTTCAAAGAGGTTTTGTAAGAGATATTGATATCTGTCAAGCTGGGCTTTTGTTCAAACCTCATGGGGATACCAAAAATTCTAATTTCAAAGAAGATGTTTTCTTTAATTTCCCAATTTCTGAGAATTTTGTTTGTCAACTCAAATTACTATCCAAAAAACTCTTATATCGCTTACCCTTGTCAGGTTTTTCTTGTTCGAACTCAGGAACAACGGGAGACGGACTCAATAACGGTGCAACTGGAGCTGTGGTTGAATTTGGAACGCGAGATCCACGGACTGACGAAGGACTCTATAAATAGTTTGAATCAATTTTGAAAATATAATTCTTTTCAAATTTCAACTTACTGTGGTTCGGAAGACTCTTGCTGAAGCTGCAAGCACAAACTGTCCAAAGTTGTGAAGGAAGTTTTGCTGAAAACAAAATTCTTCTTGAAGAGTTTACGAGTTTTGCAAACTCCCTAGCCCATACAAATATACTTACCACTTATCTCAAAGACAGACTTGACAGACTTAACAAAACGACAGACTTTTCCAAGTTGAAGGTAGTGAACCTGAAAAAGTAAAATCAAAATTAAGTCGACCTCCGAGCTTTGTTTTTGTTTCAAACTGATTGTAAGAAAAACAAAAACATAAAATATTTTTTCACCAATTGAACAAAAAAAAATATGGGAAAATGACGGAATGCCGCGATAACCGATTGAAAACGAAGATCTTCCGTCGAAAAAAATGTTTCCTGACACACTCAGTTGGTCACAACAGAGCGCGTTTGCTGCTTCAGTTCTGTGTCTACGCAGAGTTAGGTCTCCCTAATCTCTGCTTTTCTCTAGCGCCCTCTCAGGGGCGTTAGAGGGCGTCTCTAACGCCCTCTCAGAGGCGTCTCTAACGCCTTCTCAATTTTGTATGTACTGTCCGAACCCTTGCTCAGTCTAAAGTTCGCTACACTCTCTCGCTTTTGTCTGGCTTTCACTGCGTCAAAATTTTGAGAAATTGGAAAGACGGTGAATAATAATTTTTGGCCAGGACTTAAATCGAAGATTGAAATGAAAATTAGGGACATCACGGTCACATATAAGAGTGAAGTTTAAAATTCGAATTTTTTCAAAAGTTTAATAAAACCCAAAAAATGGCCTGCTTCTTCATATACAGCTGGTGAAATCGAGTTGGAAAAAAAAGCCTGTGTTGGCTGTGGTGGAATTTGAATGTTGTCCACTTGTTGCATCCCAAAATACATACATACAGATTTTATTTTCCTATATTCGCTTTGCAACCGATTGGTGAAAAAGTGCGGAACAACAAAAATCAATAATCATCGTTGTTCAAGGCGTATCGAAATGGAGAAAAGAGGAGGGTGTATAGAGATACAAGATCTAAGGGAACCCTTTTCTTCACTATTCTCACACTCTAGTTTCCAAAACTGTCATCCCGGGGATCCGAACCAGAGCCTGTGAAACATTAAATTCAAGCAAAAGAGACTGTATTATTTTTTCAGTTGGGCGGACAGCAAAAATGTGGCTTCGCCGGAAATTTCTCGATAAGTTCGATAGATATCATAACGTGATGGTCCTCCATTATCTGTAGTCTTGTCGGTTTGGGTGTTGGGTCAGCTTCGCTTTTGTAATCTGGGTCGATGAGAGCGATTTCCATCGTTGTTCTTCTTAGAACGATTGGTGTTTAGTACCGGAAGCTTTAGCGGATTATGACCCAAATCGTTGAACTTTCGGCTAGGTAGAACTCTTCGGCTGTTTATTTTGTCGGTACAATGGGGTTGGTGAAGTTGTTCTCGTCGACGGTGAGTTTCTTCGAGTTTCCGGGGTGAGACGAAGACAGCGAGAGCTTCTCGTTCTCAGCGTTTATATCTCAGATGTTTGGTTGCAGAAAAAAGAAGGAGAGAAAGATAGAGAGAAGCAGAGACACGAGAGAACTCTCGCCGTATGCGTTTCTTCAGCTTTAAATAGGCATAGTTCAAAAGTGGGCGGAGCTATCAAAAAGTTGTCAACAAAAAAGTTGCTCAAAATTGAATTTGGAGCAACCTTGTAGATGAAGATTTTTTGCTAGCTCCGCACACGTTTAAGTTGTGCGCCTTCAAACTTGAGGCACTTCAAGGAGAGGGCGGCGGCAGCACCAAAATTTACAAAAGCCTATCTCAAAAGTGGGCGGAGCTATCAAAATGTTGCCAACAAAAAAGTTGCGCAAAATAAAATTTGTAGCAACTTCGAAGTTGACAACTTTTTGCTAGCTCCACCCATGATTGAGATATGCGCCTTCAAAATTGGAGTACAACCGGAGTGAGACAGAGACGGTGATGGCGCCAACATGATGAAATACAGTAAAAAGCAGCAATTCTTACAGAAGTTGCAAAGCAGAGACACAAAAGCACTCTCGCCGTCGTCTGCTGTCGATCCCTAGTTTGATATTGAAAAGCGCGTCCCCTGGGTAGTACTGTTGCAGATTGTAGACTGGTGCGTTAAAAAATCTATCGAGCCTGTTGTCAACAAGACCTTTAAGATTTCGAAACCAGGAACAGTGTAGTTTCCGTTATGTGATGCGTACAGCCCGTAAAATACAGGTGGAGACGGTAATGTTTATATTTGTCATTGTTGCGTTTTTTTCCTATGAAAGTTGGTTTTTGTACATTTTTATTGTGTTCTCATCGAATACGCTTTTTTTTAGTTATTTGACATTCTTGCATATTTCCTTATTTTCCTGAATTTTCATCACATTTACCCGAGCCTACCTACATAACTCTGCTATTTTCTTCCTCTTTAGACACAGAAATTCTATTCAAAAACCATTTTATTTCAAAGCGTTAGAAAAAAACAGAAGATAGTTTGAAAAATGTATAGAAAAAGAGATATTCAAAAACAAGAAGCAACATAAGTAACTACTTAACCTAACAAATAGTTTAAAAATAAGGTAGAAATAATTAATTGGTTGGACGTGGTCTCACGTATCCGTGTATCAAAGCGGCCTTCATGTGCGCGACGATCTCCTCGAAGGTGGCTTCCTCGTTCTTCTCCCTAACCTCCTCGGCCTTATCTCTGACGTAGTCTTTGAGTAGAGTCAGGAAATGCGCCAGTTTCTCTTTATCGGTAAGTTCCGATTTAGATGCTCTAGCGTAGTCCTCGAAAGTTATCAAGAAGGCGGCTAAATTTCGTGGGGAGCCCCAGAGAAAGGTGAAATGTTGAGGGGAACCTTGATATCCAGGGCGCTTACGAAGAAGCGTTCTGATCGTTTTTGCGGAAGTCTAGGTGGGATTGGGGTATCTTGAGGGAGGGGTTCCGAAAGAGTTGGAGAAGGTGTTTGAATTGGTCTTGGGGAGCAAAATGTTCCGAAGGAGTCTTGAGTCTGGATCTGGGCGACAGCTTGGGGAAGAACAGCCTCGGATAAAGTGTTCCGAGGGTCGTTCCCCGTGGTAGCTGTGCCCGGTGGGGAACCTCCTGTAGGCTCTCCGTCACCTAACGATTGGGGGGCTATTCCCGCTGCCCTGACTCACTAAGTTTCCATCCAACGTCTTGATCCTGGACTCCATGTTCTCGGCATTCTGAAAAATTCATGATTACCACTGTGTTCCTCCCTGGAAAATTTTTATTTTAGGCAAGCAAATGTTTGAAAATTTGAACTCACCATGAAACTCCATATATCAATTTTGAACAATCAATGGTAGACTCAAACCAGAGAGTCAGAAGAAAAAGCAATCCTAAAAAAATCCTTTTCAATTCGAAAAGTTTCGCAAAACAACTCACCGGAAAAATCAAAAAATAACCTCCAACATTCACAAGTTAGACCATAGGGAATTGAAGAATGAATGCTGGTGGCTGCTGCTGAATACACAAAGGTGAAAGAGGCGGGGGGGACGCCAAAAGCCGACTGGCAAAGAAAAAACACGTCATCGTTCTTCTTCGTCAACCCATTGTGTAAAGTGGCATTTGCAACAAGTAAAAACTATCGCGTAGCCTCCTGCAAAAGCCTGAGACGAAGTAAGACTTCTGTCAACTCTGCAAAGGGCAAGAGAAGTCAAACAAAATGCTTGATCAAACAACTTCAAATTTTTTGTAAGAACGGATCAATTCTAACAAATAGTTTCTAACATCACGAGTACAGAGAGAAAAAAAGGATTGTTTCTTCAATGCCTATAATTTGGATTTTTCATAGTTCTTTTCACATCTAACTAAGTGAAACTCACAGAACACTAAAAAAAAGAGTATCTATTTGAGTTGAAGTATCCCTTTTGAGTCAATAAAGTGAAAGGAAGTTGCATCCGAGCTGATAGAGCTGAATTGAAAAATGAGAAAACAAAAAAGTATCAAAACATAGGAATTCATTTGAATTGATGGGTTGTATGAGCAGAAATTTTTTTTTACTCCGTGAATGACGAAAAACATGAAAAGAAAAAACAATAGTCAAATCGAAACTCGCAATTTCGCAATGAATATTGTGGTCCAGTTTATTAAAGAGTTCACAAAAATCAAAATAATGAATAAACAAGTGTTGCTGAGGATATGAAAAAAAATTGGTGTGAATTGATATGAAGTAGAGGTCGAGCAAACGTAGAATAAACGTAGACTTCAAATTTTTTGAATGAACGGTCCGTTCTGAACGGACCAATTCTAACAAATAGTTTCTAACATCTCGAGTACAGAGAAAAAAAGGATTGATTCTTAGTGCCAATAGTTTGGATTTTTCATAGTTCCCTTCACATCTGATTAAGTGAAACTTACAGAACACTAAAAAATGAGTATATATTTGAGTTAAAGATTTACTATTGAGTCAATAAAGTGAGAGGGAGTCGCATCCAAGCTGATAATTCAAGTGACAAACGAGAAAGCAAAAAAAGATATCAAAACATACGAATTTATTCGAATTGATGGGTTGTTTGAGCAGAAAAAAGTTTTTCATTCCGTGAACAGAGAAAATAAGAAACGAGAAATATAATTTACAATCAAATTTGAAAATTGCGATTCCGCAATGAATTTCGTGGATCAGTTGATTAAAATATTCACAAAAAATTTAAAATAATAGACAGGTGTTGCTGAAGATATGAAAAGAAATTAGCGTAAATTGATAGAAATTAAAGGTCGAGCGAAAGTAGAATTATTATATTAAAATTACATAAAAACAAGAAGGGCCAAAATAGAGAAAGTTCCTTGAGAATGAATCAACAGCGCTGCTTCAGTTCCATCTTTTCTTTTTATCAATATATCATTCGCAATTTGAATTGGGGGCTCTTTCGGAAAAGCAAACTGTCTTCTCTCGTTTGGACCCATGATTCGAAAGCTCAATTTTTCTAATATTTCATCCTTATCAATTTTTCGTTTAAAATTCAGATTCAACGCAACAAATCTTGGATAAAAGCCAGCTACCCACATTTTCAAAATCCGGTTGAGCTCTTTGTTTGAGAGTGTCGAATCAAGCTGATGAAAATGTTTGATATTCAAGACTAACAATTCGTTCAATCCGATAGTATGAAGTTGATCCGATGAGACATAGACAGTGTTTGCGTTTTGCATCAATACTTTATGCTTGCTTTCGAAATGAGTATTGTCGAGCGTCATTATTTGGTAATATTCGAGCTGAGGAAAAACTTTTTGAATGAGCCTGCTGAAGTACCCCATGTCAGGGGGTTCATAAATCAAATCATCACATTTGAAGTTTTTGAACGCATCCGCGAGTATTTCAATATCAATAAAATTGTCCTGAAAAGCAATATCATCAAACTTCGGATAACTAAAAATATCCATAAAGTGTTCGATCCATTCTCTGACTGACATTTGGTAGTTCCCGAGTTCAATATCCCTGGCATTTTCAGTATCCAATGAGGTTATACAAACAAAATCCGAATTTATGTCGTTGAAAGGGAAGAAATAAACTGAAAACTTGTTTTCTGCCGTGAAAAACAGTTCTAATTTAATATGGAAATAGATCTCAGATTGCAGTTTGAACAATCTCATCCCTAACGTTTGTACACGATCTTTGTTGCATTTGGAACACAGTGAGTATTTTATTCTGAAAACATTTTGTAAACTTCAGAAAAAGCTGAGTAATTTGATATGAAAATGAAAACTCTCAAAAAAAGTGAAAAAATATGGGTGCAAATGCTATTAGATGCTCCTGTGTAAGTATTTTCAGATTAAAAAAAACTCACAAGTCTTGAGAAAGCATTGTTCGCAGAACATTTTTGTGAGCGTTTGAAGGGAGTGCAAACAAGGAAAATTTGGAATTCACACCAGCCATTGTTGCAGTGAATAATACTCCTGGTTTGAAGAATGAAAATTGTCTTCTGTAGACAGATAGCTGGAGATTGAGTACGTGAAAATGCTGGACAATTATTGGTTGCTAACAGGGTGCAATTGCTGTAGATCCCGATGATTGAGTTGTGTGGTAGGTCTGCAAAAAAAACATATTGTGGTAAAAAAAAGGCAAAATATAATGGTTGGCAAAAATAAGATAAATCTCGCTAGTTAATTTGATCTCAATTCGACTGAAAACTCAGTTTGGTAGAAGAAAATAAACCAACCAAAAAGAACGATGCTAGGAGGAGTGTTAAACAAGATAGACCACAAATGTTTTGACCAAAAAAAAAAAGGATTCTTGCTGGAAACAATACTAATTTTTACAATAAATTCAAATGGAAGTTTAATTGTTTGATAACCATTTACCGGTGAAGCTACCGTCATTTATTCATCTAATTGAGGGAAAGCCAGCCTTTTTGCTTCGAAAAAGGTTGAAGATGTGTCTTTCGAACACCTTTACCAGCTTTTAAAACAAATCTGAAAATAGACAGAAAGACAAGGGAAAAAACGAGTGTTTCTTGACCATGTTTTGTATTGAATCATTTGAGATGGAGTATCAACGTTAGAACAGAAAGAAGACTTGATGAATATGGAATCTGGAATGGGGAAACGACAAAGTTGACTGAACTTGTTCTAGGATGGCGAAAACAAAAAGAATTCATTTGGAAAATAGTACGAGAAACAAAGATAATGATCGAGTGTCAATTTGGTGAAGAGATTTGCGGAAATGCAATTTAAACAGAACCTTATTACCGGGACGTACGATAAAGAAGAAATGACCAAAAAGTAGCTAGTCTTAGCCTCGATGAAGAAACGAATGAAAACGCAGGTGTCTGAGACAAAAGCAGTTTCGCAAAAAATGGATTTACCATATGCCTCATTATGTGAAGACCAGCCTGCAGGGCAGGTGTCTATCTTGATCTCTCAAAATAATTGGAAGGCTTACATATATCGCCTAGGTTCTTCAAGATGGTTATCGGAACACCTGCCCAGCCAATTAGCTTGAGAGACTAGTGGTAGCTTTGGCGTTTGATTTTTTGAACTATAGTGAACACACTAATAGAGTTGCCCCAGGTGTCGTCTGTTTGAAGCATCATATCTTGCTTCCCAGATGAGATAGTGAGAAGTTGTTAACTGACGAATTATGTAAACATGCTCCGAGAACAAGATTTTGGTTGACAAATTTTTTGTACCTCAACTGGGAACTGAGATATGACGTCCGAAACACGTGGCACCAAAGGCGCCTCTCAGTAATTTTGGTAAGATGGGAATGATCCAACGTGTGACCCTGGGATCTCTTAAGTTTAGACTTTTTAGTTATAATTAGGGCAGGGCCAAATAAAACTACCGTGAATCCTGTATTTCACGCACATGTGCGTTCATTTTTCAGATGGGTTGCGAGAGTGTGCGTCTATTACAGGTGTGCTTCTAATACAGGGTGTGCTTCTATTTTTCGATCATTTTTTCTAGAAAAAATTTCGCTACCGGTCGGTCGAGAATGGAAATTTTGGATAACTTTCATCAATTTTTTTTCACAAACTGCTTCCGAAAATGCCCAACTTTCACTTAAAATTGTCAAAAACATCAATTCTCATGATTTCAATCCAAAATGGCCTGATAAAACACTATTTTATCGGAAGAATCGCCTATTCTGAAACCCATCTGCAAACCCGGATGACGTATGACGACGTAAAAATCACAAAAGAGTTTAAAACAGGCTGTGGGTTTATAGCAGAATGTGCGCTAATTACAGGTGTGTTTCTAATCAAGGTGTGCTTCAAATACAGGACTTACGGTAATATAAAATTATAGCGGCCCTTTTCAGGTTCACTTGAGATACACCACGTTTTATGATTTCCCCATCATATCTGGTACCAAAGCATTGAAGTTTCATAACTTCGTTCATTCTTGACGAAATAGGTTGCCTTATGGCTAAAAATAATTGTGAATTCATGGTCTTTGAAGATGTCAATTAAGACTATATTCTATCTTTCAAGAGAACTTCAGGAAGTTAAGAAAATCAAAAAGTTCATTAAGTTCAGTCTCAGTGAATTCACAATGTGCCCATTTTCGAACGTCAGTCTCCCGAGGACTAAGAGATCTCAGGTTTACATGTGAAATGTGAACTGCTCCAATTATTCAATATATTTTCTGTGATATGGAAAAAAAAAACATGAAGAAAAATATGAAAAGTTGTTTTGAACATGTATGAATCGGCTGAAGATGCCGGCAGAGGTATTACTGATATGCTACTGATATCTGAATATACGCCTGTACTGCCTGTCTCCTTATTAATTTCAGGGATTGCGGATGAATTTTGTCTCTAAATTAGTTTTTTGTGATTTTGGGCTGAGTTATTGTAACTCCTCGAAACTATCTCTCCTATCGACATTTTGTAATGAATGCAATTTCATCATCATCAAATTTTCATCATCAAATGAAAAACTCTTCAAAAAGGTCTTAGCAAACCAAGTGACCATTCAAATTAGTTCACTTTCTGGATGTTTCAAATAACTACAACTGCATAATGGCTGAAACTCCATCGAAACACAATGAATAGTTATTTATGATTTTTATATAGAGAAAATATGATTTATTTCTTTGGTTCTTATCTGTAGTATTAGATTCAAGAAAATCTGCAAACTGATCATCGTGTCTGAAAATGCTAGTTTGATAGTTTTTTCCCTATCTTCTCTTCTTTCCATCGATAAATTCATATTGTTCTCTCCAGTTGTTTTTTGATTTCCTTCATGTGTCTGTCTTTGCCTTCTCCTATTTTCCAATGCTCTACTTCTGGTTGCCCCCAATTTTTATGATCATTGGTCATTTGGCTGTGATAAGACAACAGTTCCCGCCTCAAAAACACTCAGTGAGTGAAGGGATACGAAAACATGCAAAGACGCAGACAAAGATACGGAAAGAAGCGGGAAATACACTCATGATTGCGCCAGTCGTCTCCCAGTACCTTTGAAATGTGGTGCCTGATATATTTATGATTATTTGAAATTTCTAGTTATCTATTTTATTTTATATTCTGTACTACGGGATTGTAGTACTAATTTTGATTATTCGAAAGTTTAAAAGGTGAATAATTGATCGATTGAAAATTTCCTAAATGTAGGTCTTGTTTTCAGAAAAATTTGTATGATAAAAAGAAGAAAAACGACGAAATTGAGATGACCAGTCGGACACCACTCAGGCCACACACATTCTGAAGCACACCATCTCTAGTGTAGTGTGAAGGACATCGCGTGGGCTGAGTCGAAGCGCATAGCCGCTGTTGGAGCGTGTAATTGTTTTTTGTATATATTTTATCTTGTTCAATAAATATTAATAACATGGAATTGTGTTCTGAGTGTGCCAATCTTGGGTTCGAGTCCCATTCATACCAGTAGGTCATACAACTTTTTGAACATGGAGCTAAGCTGGTCTTCTAATTGAAACGGAAAGTCCAGTTTTCCCTTTGTTTTGAAAGAAAACTGACCTGTGTGAGTTTATATACAGCAAGATTTCATAGAAATGCTGTTTGATAGCCCGATAATAAGTTTCAGGATATGGTTTTGATCGTTTTATATTCTTATTCATCCCAATAAGTGTAGACTCCTTCTCTCATTTGTTCTGCTCTTTGCATATAATTCTCTCGCTTTCAACTTTCAACTAATGCAGTTCTATTAAAAAATGCAACAGGTTATATCGCGCCCCATTGTGAACCTCCTCGTTGAATATGCTATTTTTCTTATTTGGACGGTTAGAGAAAGAGGCATAGCATACTAAACGAGGAGGTCCTGAACTCTTATCGAATGATTCATTTCTATCAATCGACTCTCCCCTACTCCATTGTCCATTTGCTGTAAAGAGACGGCGGTTGCGGTGCTGGTAGGAGACAGACCGTGCTATGAGACTAGAGATAAAAAAAGCTAAAAGAGACAAAAAGAAAGATACGCAAAGAGAAAAGAGAAACAGTCTTTTCACATTGTTCAGCTTCCCCAGCATCTATGTATTGTGGTGCTTATTGTATTTATGATTATTTATAGTTTCTAGTATTTTCCTAACATATATTTTGTACCACCGGACTGTGGTGCTAAAATTGATTATTTTAAAATTCAAAGGCGAGTTACGTATTTTATCTGAGAAAAATGAAACATGAGTTCGTGAATAATGAGTGATCATGACTATTCACAATATCTGGATATATTTCAAAAAAAAATTAGGTTGATCCGTCACAAGATGATTTCAAAACAAAATTAACTAAGACTGCTGATTTGCAATTACTTATTCAGTAAACGGCTCACGGTCAGCAAAAGATCAAATCGCAACAAAAGAACCAAAAGAAGGCTGATGCAGCGAGAAAGGCTGGAACAGACCCGAAAGCCGCCGTCGCAAAACTTCTGTCTCGCTATGATGCCCAATCCAAAGACGTGAAGACAACACTTCGAAAGCAAGCATCCAAAGAGTCCGATCACAGCCGAAATCGAGGAAATAACTGTCCGGATGCCAGAGACTTTGAAAATTTTTTAATGTTATTATTCTCTCCCATAAAACACTTTACTTCTCATTTTTATTATTCTTTCCCAGCAATGCACTAGATGTTTATGTGAGTTTAGTTGATAAACAATTAATGATTATGACGTTGAGAACAGGAAAAAAAACGGAGCAAAAACTAGAAAAATTGTTCCCTGATGTCTCATTATCAATGAATTTGATGACACAGGAATATAAGAACTAGGGAACAAAACCTTGGGCAGGATTTGGGATTTATATCGGAACAAAAAGATAATTGATGATCTTCTATGAAATGATTTTGTATAAACACAGAACAACCCAAACTGAATATTGAATTCTGGAATAAATGCAATAAGCCCAGTTGGAAGTATACGAAAATGATGGAAAATCAACGTGACGAAAAAAAAACAAAAAAGTTAGAACAAATCACGGCCAACCAACAACTGTCAGAAGTCCAGAAGCTTGTGCTTTTGAAGTACGAATTCTTGTTTTTCTGCTTCCATATTCAGCTTCTCGAGTCTGAACACTATTTCTTCTGAAGAAATAACACTTCGAATTGAGAAACGGAATATAGAAGCAGAAAACACCAAAAGAAATGAAGTTTTAAATACAAATAAGCAGCGCATCTTCTTGTTTCCCGGTTCCATATTCAACTTCCTAATGCTGACCACAATTACTTGTACGAAAGCGATACTACAAACTGAGAAACAAACTAAAGAAAAGGGTGAATAGCACATCTCCTTGTTTTTCTGCTTCCATATTCAGCTTCTCGAGTCTGAACACTATTTCTTCTGAAGAAATAACACTTCGAATTGAGAAACGGAATATAGAAGCAGAAAACACCAAAAGAAATGAAGTTTCGAGTACAAATAAGTAGCGTAACTTCTTGTTTTCTGGTTCCATATTCAACTTCCTAATTCTGAACACAATTTCTTATAGGAAGTGTTACTACAAACTGAGAAACGAACTATAGAAGCGGGTGAATAGCACATCTCCTTGTTTTTCTGCTTCCATATTCAGCTTCTTGTTTCTGATCACTATTTCTTCTGAGGAAATAATACTTCAAATTGAGGAATGGAACATAGAAGCAGGGAGCACCAAAAGAAATGAAGCTTTGCAAATATTTTTCCGTCACTTGACAACCCTGTAGTATCAATATGCTGGCTCGGGAAGAAAAGTTAAGGACGATGGTGAACACGATTTCATTGTAGTTCATTTCGGTTCATTTCTGTTGAACCAAGTTCATAAAAAGAGACTCTTCGAGATGCATAAATATCAGCACGAACCAATCCCCTGCAGTCCACGTCTGGCGCGACTTTGTTTCTATGCAATTATTGTGTTTTTCTGATGCGACAGCCCGTTTCCGACCCCCTTCCCCAATCTTAGTGTCTTGACACATCTATCGTGCTTTGAGGCGAATATCGTGCCTCGAAGAGGTAAATTCCACATTTCAAACCTTCCCGAATTAAAAACAGCCTCTCCATCAAACATCGGAGGCGGAATTTCTCTCGGAGATGTCACTATCAAATTGAACATTTTTGGGTTTTCTGCAGCGGGAGTTGAGACTTTATCTAAACATTGATTGTTCCGTTTCTCAATCACGTTTTTGGTATTGGTGACTTCGAACCTTCGAATGACCATTACATACCAATTTACTCTGTATGCAAGACAGATGTTGACCTCTCATCTAGGAAGATTTTGGCGCGCGATTAGTTGGCTGTTTGCCAAGCCTTTATATGTACACCTGCTAGCCTCTCTCTCTTCTTGAAGATTCTAAGACGTTACTTAGAATGCCTTACACCTCAGTGTGATGTGCGTAGGGTAGTTGTGTCGGCGGCCTGAGAAAATCAATCTACACGTAAATAACGATCACACCGCCACAAACGATATATTTTTCCATTCGATGCAATAGTTATTACAGCAAATCTGTGTTTTATTTTCTATTCAGATCAATTTCAAGGTCTGATTAAAAAATGTTTCAGAATGTTCTCTCTCTTCGTACTTCCCTTTCTGGCTCTCAAAGTGGTACTCGATGTGATGGACCGCACGGATCTGTAAGTATAGTTGTTTTATTGTGGTACCTCATAGTTTGATTTCAGAATTCGCTTAGCGTGGTGTAGCAAAACAACTCGGAAGTTAATGAAGCTGTGTCGTAATGAAACCATTTGGTACAAGATGTCAGATAAGCTGTTGAATGAATTCAATGCGCTAGACAAGTAAGTTAAAAGCGTAGGTTTGTCCTTTTTACCCTGAAGCTAGTTAAGCAACAAGGATGCAATGATGAACAAAACTAACTCAATAAACAGCACTGTTGCTGTCATGATTGTGCTTTTGTAGAAAAATTGAATGATTACGTCCCAATTATTGCAAATTTCGACAGAAATGTACCCACTGATTTGGTTGGTTTTGAGCATGAACGACACGGTCATGAATATTTCTGCTTATCAAAGAATAAGCAAAAGTAACAAGAATAGCTAGATCTTTGTTTATAATTTGACGACTATTCCGTACAACCACTTTCCAGGTAGATATAGCTTTCTGGTAGAGAATTTTAACACCTTTGAATGCTATATAAATTTTTCTGGGTGATTGTTTTGGACAAACTCAATCTGCCGGAACAGGTGTTGTCCTAACAATTGTCAACTATGGAAAAAAATTTAAGGTCTATTCAATACACTCAAAAATTTTCAAGTCGTAGAAAATAAAAATTGTATGCTGCGCGCTCAAAAACCACTTGAATTGCTGCAGCCAACTGAACAACGGGGGCGTTTGTGAACATTCAAACGGCAGTGTAAATCGGTCAATTCCATAAAAAAACCGAATTCAGAAGATCACTGATTTTCATTATTACAGACTCGAACTATACCGATTATTCAAACTTGAGGATGCCGGCCGCGAGATTGGTGTTGACCACATTGACGTGAAAGTCTCAACTGATGCGAGATTTGATATCAAACTAAAGAAAAGAGTGGGAAACGATAATATTCTCAAAGAAATGAAGTTCACTCTTTACATTGAGTCAATTGAGAAGAAGAATGACTTTGAAGGACAACGTTCCGTCTTGCAATTGGATGGTGAAGAAATCCCGACTATCATGACTTCTAAAGACACTGTCTACACTTTCTGGGAGGATACTGTTTTTGGATTCACTAGTTTTTACAAGTACGCTTTCAAAAACCAGACAACTCCAAACATTTATTTTGAAACAATCGCAAACAGCCCAGATCCAAAGTACTCGAGAATGATCAAAACAGCGGTTGATTGTATCGGCAGCCTAGGAGCACTTTGCATGATTGAAAATATTGGTTCAATATCAGAAGAGGATTTTTATTATGTCGTTAACGCATCAAATGCCCTATTTCATTGGTTCACTGGGGAACGAGAAGTAAGCTTTCAGAGCACATTCAAGCTCAAGGGAATTTGGTTGTTCATAACAGAATCCAGTTGGGTAACAATCGAAAACTTGTTCTGTATGGGACATGAACTGATTACGTTAACCAGTTCTTTGATGACAAACAAGAATGTTGTGCAAATAATAAAACACTGGATTTCTGGCGGATTCTCTAAATTGGAAACTCTCAATATAGAGTTGGCTGAAGACTTGAACATTGGAATGATCTTCAATGAAATTCAAAAACTACATTCAGTTCACAAATGTTCTCGGTGAGTTGTATCCCGAATATCAAAATGAAAGAATTATAATCTGGAATATTCAGATCGAAACTCAATTGTACCCAAACTCATGAAACAATCAGAGTGACACGAAATTATCAATGTCAGGCTGAAATCGTAACTAAACCTGAGGAAAAATATGTATTCTTCATGACTGTCAAACATTTGCCCGACGACAGTGAAGCCATTTGACAGTATACTGTTGAGTCTAAATAAATATTCAGTTGATTTTTAAGAATGAAGTGCTGAATAAAAGTTTGTTAATACTTGTTGTTGAGTGATTTGTATCCTGTGTTTTGAACATACAACATTCAAACTTTAAGATATCCTAGAAGTTTCGTCAAATCTTTACATTGTCCGACTTGCTCGCGAATCGCAGTATGTTAAATTTTTTTGCAGTGAATAGACACAATTTTATTTTTCAATGCATTTTTCACACAACCTACCTTGGTTAACGGTGTTACACTGTTTGGCCTCATCATGTTCGTGTTCTGAAGAAAACCCTTTCCGATTTTTCTACAAAAAATTGTTTTAACTAGGCAACCTTCGGACATGAAACAGGGGATTGGTGAAATATATTATCAAATGGCTAAGCGCGAGATATGCACGAATTTATTCTTTTTTTTTCGGCTATCGATTTTTGTAGGTCAAGTTATGCGAATTTCGAACTCCATTCTTAGTTTATTCTAGTATAGATAACAAACTGAAAAAAAATTGATTTTTTTTAATAGCATTATGAAATCTATCGAGAATGAGGTGTGAATTTTACGTAACCTACAATAGTCAGTAGCCGATGAAAAAAACAGATTCGCGCTTAACCCGCGCTCAGCTAATCAATGGTATATCACACTCATTGAAACTCCACTTTCATGTGTGAAGTAAGGCCGTAGTAAGGCCAAAACTCTCACCAATATTGTGTTCGGATGTTTTTTTCGTCCTGCGAACAGTTCTAACTTGAAGTTTTGTGATATTTACAATTACCTCATTCTGGAAAAAATTTATTACAATAATTCGAGTCGAAAATTATGATAATATTGTATTGTGGGTCTGAAGAAACAAAGAAAGAATGAAGGGATGCCGATAATTTGATTGACTCCCTTTTTTTGAAATGGTTACATGAGGAATAGCATTCAATTCATAAAACATTTGATTCGAGAATCGGAAAGTTTTTTTTTGGCTCATCTCAATAGAATCTCAATATTCTGAGAGATTCCATAAGAGTTTTGTTGCTCAATAAAAATAAGGAAAACAATTGAAGGTTGAATATGAAATGAAGTCAGTATGGTTGTTGGAGGAGCAGAATTGTTGGAGGGGAAATCAGGATAGTTGTTGGAGGACATGATTGAAAAGTTCTGAAAGTTCGGTCAGCTAAAATTATTCATATTTTGTAACTGCCAATGTGTTACGAACTCAAACTAACCCCTGTCTTATTTTTTCTGCATCTGCGAGAGCATTGTCTCAATTTGCTGCATTTGTCTTTCTAAGCGGTCGGCTTTGCTGTCAAGCTCCTCCAACTTCGCTTCCATTACCCTTGTTTTGTTCGAAACTACTGGCGGCTCGTTCCAGTGTGCTCCCCGAATTCTTGGCATAGGAGTTGGGCTTTGTTCCCGTGGAGCGGTCCGTTTGCCTGCCTGGATCGGAGTGGCGCGGGTTTTGGCGACACGGGAGGTGGCTGTGGCCCGGTTTCCACGCGGAGCACGGTGAACTGGGACGACAGGGGCAGCCAGGTCGTCGGCTTCTCCATCGGAAAAAGTCTCCGTTCGTTTTTCATGGACATTTTCTCTCTTGGTAAGAGGCCAATAAATTACAATAGTTCGATCTCGCCGATCCAAAATATTGAATCTCTTCACCTGTAACACGTGTTTCTTGCAAAGCTGGACTTGTAGTAGCAGTTATCAAAAATCAAATTAAGCAAATGTTCTAACTTGACTGCAATTTTGGAATAAACTAAACTAACCGGGTATTTTTCATCTCCACTCATCACGTATCCTCCGGAAATTGACCACTAAAAAAATGATTTTGGGCTATCAAAAAGTTCACTCAAGTTAACTCACAAAGACAGATAATCCGGATTTCTTCCCATTTACTTTTTTCGATTGAGCAATCATCGACGGGTGGCGGATGATGGAGGAGAAATCCTCCTTTGACATCCTATGGGTTGTTGGCTCCCATGCTTCGTGTGTAGCCGTGGACTTCTGAAATATTGTTTCTGATGTTCATTCGATAAAAAAAGAATTATCATGACTAGTTGAGTAACTTACGACGGGATCAATTGTCCATCTCTTCTTGTCCGCGGAGATATTTCCCATGTTGAACTCTCTAAAAACATAAAATTGTGAATTAGTCAATAATCGGTTCAAACTCACTGAGCAGGCATAGTTATTTTGCAACTGTTTGGTGTGCAGGCAAATGGGTGATTGAAGTTGAGTTGGAGCTGGAACACTTTCATTGAGAGCAATAGGAAAAAACGTGAAAAGCTCTCGAAAAAAGACTTGAACAGTTTTAGATTAAATCGATAATGGTGAAGGATTAAAAAGAAAAGCAGGACAGTTGAGTGTTAGGAAGGACAAGAACCAAGGCATCTGGGGCAATGCCAATGATGATGACATTCTATGAGTGCGTTTCATTGAGAACCATAATAGAGTTGGAAGTTATTTTTTTCATTGAAAAAATCGAAAAGTGCAAGAACGCAGTAGAAAAACGGAAGTCAGTAGTGAGGATTCAAAAACAAGAAACTCAGATTGGCTTGAAAGGAGAGCTGTCGAAATCGCGGCCGCGGCCGGCCGCGGCTCTCGGCTTTTTGCTATAAGTTGGCCGCGGAAAACTCAATCGGGCCGTCTTTTCACCAAAATGCATAATTTTTCATGCTCTACAAGGCCGCTTCTCATATCGAAAAAATCCCACCGCTAGGAAGCGAGATATAAAAACGGCCTCGGCTTTTTTTCGGCCGATTCGACAGCTCTGCTCGAAAGTAGTGATTCATGCGAAAAATTGATGAAGAAAGCAAAACTGTAGTTAACGCATCAAACTTTTTTTGTAGAAAAAACAAAAAACTTCCGACTTGCGTTCAAATATTTTCTCTAAAGCAGAAGGAAGTTAAAGAAAACCGGAAAACTAAAGTTGAAGTTCGAAGCAACTTTGATCCATAGGAAATGAGGACAAAAAGAACAAACAACAGACAAATACACAAAAGAACAGAACACTCCAGATGATGAATGAGATAGATGAGGTCGTAAGGGTCAAATCTTTGATATTCATTGAACAGATGGCTATTATAAAACAACAAAGAACAATGGCATTAGGAGAAATCAGCAATAGAAGGCAAAAGATTTTGAGATTCCATTTTTACCAAAACGCAATGAGTTCAAAAATTCCAATTGACCAGCAGTATATGTGATACAGTTGTATACTAACTAACCAGACATTTACGAATTCTTATTGATTTTTAAAAGAAATAGTTTCATTAAGTTTCATTTAAGCAGATGCATTTCAAAAGTCTTTCAGGCGTGGTAATCAGACAAAAAAAAGTAACACCTCATAAAGTTTCCTCAGACTGAAAATAGAAATAAAAAGGCGCAAGAAAACGATGTTTGTAGGGCAAGAATCCAAACCGACGTTTCTTGTTTCTGTTTGAATGAGTGAGATGTTTGAATGTTTGCCACTAGAGGTAAACGAGTGGGTCAGTCGGAGTACGGTATCACTCATGCCAGCTGTGTATGTACACTAATTACGCACAAACACAGTTGAAATGAGAGTTGGCAAAATAGTGTACAATCATTTGTGCAAACCTAGGTTATCAACCACGTGGTGTCATGTGAGGGTGTCTGTCTACACTTAAAATATAGCCCCAAACAAGTTGAAATTTACAATATAGTAGTTTGAATGTTCCCATTTATATTTATAGTTTGTATGAACATTGACTAAGCTAAATCCAGTGGCAAAAAAAACTTGTCTACAAATTCAATATGTGAAAAAGTAAAAAGCATATTCTAGAAGTTTTGAATTTCTGTATATCGAGCTTGTTTTCTAGCTGTTTGTTGAGATTCAACAATTGGTGACTGGATTTTTTTAAGGCATGAAAAATGTGGTTTTTGCAGGTATCATCAAAACGTTGAAGACACCCATCTTTACTAAAAACAGATTGTATTAATTTTCGACTATTAAATGAGCTGCTCCTGACGACAAGATACCAACTCAAAAACACCGAAACAACAATAAGTGAACGATGCTGACATTTGTGCTAGTAAGTATACTGAAATGCAATGAAAGATTCATGCAATCAACACGTTTCCGGAGTATTTTATTTATTGAAAGAAATGTGGAACAGAATTGACTTTATAGACTGATAATACATTTTTTCTTCATGTTGAAACGGGACCAGGTTTTCATCTTGTTTCGCTGGAAATTAATTATGGGTAAGTAGACATACAAAACCTAACGATAATTGTTTCGAAGACTTCTTCGGATCTTGCTCACCTATGCGTTCATCCACGCATATAGTAATGGTTGAGGTGTTGTGGACGTTGAACACCACAAACTCGTATGCATAATATGTAATGTCGGAGGCAACCCTGACGTTGAAATTGTCCATCCCATGACCATTCCTAACACGTCTGTGTTGTAGGATCCTTTTCCAAGATCTGGAATGAGAAGAATATTAGGATTGAACTGTTCAGACAGCAAATTAAAAAAAACCTCTTCAAGTCCATCGCTCTCATCGTCATCCGAAGCCTCCTCCCCACTGGTCCATATTTGCTCATCTTCTTCTTCAACCACTTCCACCTCTTCCATTTCCACCCCTTGTAATGGTTGAGGTGTTGTGGTCGAGGAACGGCACATTCATGTGCACAATATGTAATGTCGGATGCAACCCTGACATTCCCTCGACCACATGCACATTTTTCATCTCTACCATTTCTTCGGGGGGAGGGGGGGGGGTCTTCATACTACCCTGGAGAAACTTGCCTGATGAGAGCTCCATATGTTTCTGAAGAACTTGCGACGGGAAGAGGCGCCAAACCAAAGTGTTGGGCTGGTTGGGCGCCATATCCATATCCAAATCCTCCAAATAAATTTTGTGGTGGTGATGCTGGTGGAGCATTGGATGGTCCTGGCCGGTTCCCATCTGCATCATAATACACTTCTGCTCCAGGTTGGCCATAAATGGGACAACTGCTGAGGTTCCTGAGTTGAGCTCAACTTCAGCGCATATGCATAATATGTGATATCTGATGCAACCCTGGCATTGTTATCAGGACCATCCGACTCGGATAGGCTGGTCCTGGCCGGTTCCCATCCACCATAATTGGGTACCACTGGACCCTGCATTTGATGGAAGTAGTGTGGCTGGTCCATCGGGACCCCGTTCCAATGATGGAGGTGTTGTGGTGCCTAGAGCCCTGAATATTTTTGATTTCTTTTTTCATTTTCAAATTTCAAATAATAAACTTACACTGCGCTTGCTCGGCATAGTATTTGCGGCGGAGGAGAACCGGTACGTACTCCGCCACATTTTTCTGAGGTTCCGGAAGCCTCTTCAGCGCATATACATAATATGTGATATCTGATGCAACCCTGGCACTAGAACTGGGAAATCCGCTCCTTTCACTACATCTGTGTTGTAGGATCCACTTCACTGAAATATGGTTGAATGAATCGAGGCGAATATTGCTTTCATTATATTTGAATAGTGCGAAATATGGATGAAAAGGCAGGAAGTGGAAGATTGCTTGAAGGAGGACAAAACTAAATATATTTCGTATGAAATTTTGGATGTCTCTGCTTGATTCGCATTGGGAACCAGTTTTATTAATAAAACTGCTTCAAAATCAAATTAGAATGAAAAATCACAGAAAAAGACGCACTGAACATAAGTCGTGCAGACGGATCAGCAGGAGATTCTCTCAGTCTTTGGCAGACACTTGGTTCATAACTAATTGTAGTGAGGAAAAATGAGAATAGATTAGCGACAACCCTCTAATAGTGTGAATGTGGGCCGAGCAAAACACAAAGACAATAGTTGTCATGCTGTCGGTTTGATGGATGAGATTGGAGAAGGTAAAGTACTATTGGCCTAGTATACTCTTTCACCTTTTGAACTGGCATTATGTGTCTGTCATCCATCAACAATAAGGATGAAAGGTAGAATCTGGTAATTATCCTGACCTGGGGACAAATGAATTTTCAGAAAATTCAAAATTATAGGTTTTGCGAAGTTGTGGAAATAATCTAGTAAATTGGGTCTCGTGTTTGAGAAATAAAATTTGGAGATTTCGCAAATACTTAATTTATGAAATGCTCAAGGCGTGTTGGCCGAATTTGAATTTAGATTATTTCTGAAACAATCTAACGAGTTGAACATTCTTGGAAGTGGTTTCGTGAAACAATTTGTTGAAAAGTTCGCGAGTTATCAATTTTTGAGATTATCAAAATAAAAACTGAGTGAGAATTTTCTTTAGAAAAAATTATAAAGAAATATAAATTGAGCAATAAACTTACACTGAGGTTGCTCGGCATACTGTGGTTAATATGGAGCTTGGTATTGTGGCGGAGGTGCAATGGGAGCAAACTCCGCCACATTTTTTTTGAGGCTCCGGAATTGGCTCCAGTTCCCCTACTGGAGCATCCTCTGCTGGAGCATGTTCTACTGGGAGAGCAACCCGCCTTGGCGGAAGAATTGGTACATCTACAGTGGTGAGCTGCCCGTTTCCGTCCTCTGTCAGTACCGGTTGCGTTCGTGGTTTAGGCCATGCGTGTATAGTAATGGTTGAGGCGTTGTGGTCGAGGAACGGCACATTCATGTGCATAATATGTGATGTCTGATGCAAACCTGGCATTGCAATTGGGATCACCCAACTCCTCTTACAACATCTGTGTTGTAGAATCGGCTACACTGAAATGCGGTTAGCTAAATCAAAACAAAAAATGTTTTCAATCCATCTGAATAATTTGAAATATGGATGACGAAGCAGAAAGTGGGAGATTGCTCGAAGGAGGGCAAAAAAAAGTTATTTTGTATGAAATTTTGGATGCCTCTGCTTGATTCACATGGGAACCAGTCTGGCAGATCAACAAAGTTGCCTACAAACTAAATTAGAATGAAAAAACGCAATGAACATGAGTCGTGCAGACGGGTCAGCAGAAGATTTTTTTTTCAAATTTTGAGACACAGTTGGTTAATGACCGATTGCAGTTAGAAAAAGAGAGAATGAATGAGTGACAGCCCTCTAATAGTGTTATTGTGGGCTGAGCAAAACACAAAGACAATAGATGTCCTGCTGTCGCTTTGATAGATGAGATTAGAAAAGGTAAAGTACTATTGGCCTAGTATACTCCTTCACCCTTCAAACTGTCATTATTTGTCTGCCATCCATCAATAAAAAGAATGAAAGGTGGATTCTGGTAATTATCTTGACCTGGGGAAAAAAAAGTGTCCTCGTGTTTGAAAAATATATTTTTGAGATTTTGTGAAACACTTATTTCATGAGGTTGGTGCTCAAGGCGTGTTAGCAAAGTTTGAGATTGAATAAGATTGGATTATGTCTGGAAAAATTATTGCAAAATATAAGCACACCCTGTATTGGACGCACACTTCTCTGGCCTCTTTGAAAAATAAACACACGTGCGCGTCGATTTTTTATAATATCTTCTGTGGGTTTATTCTGATAGCTGGAGTAGCAAATCAAGAATTGCTACGCAATCAAAAAAATTGTTGTGTTCAGTCCTCATAGAAATCTCAAATCAAAGAAAATTTTCCCTTCTTTCACTCAAAATTATAAAAAATGGGTGAGGAAAAGTGAAAGAAACAGTACGACAGCCATCTAGTGAAACCCCCTTAGTGAATAAAGTCAGCATGAAAGTTCTCCAAAAAGAAACCAATGGGTTAGAGTTCATTCAATAACATATAGTTACAAGAACCATACTGCACTTGAGTCAATGAGAGATCATCTGAGATGAGGGCGGACAGATGAATTTCGACGGATGAGATCAGATAGGGAGGGAGTTAATGCAATATTATTGTCATCGACTGTCTGTAATCCGTCAAGAAAAAAGATGAACGAGTGACATAACCTGCCAATTACGGTAACATGGGAACCGTGAAGTTCATGTGTTCTGTTAAGGTTTGTTCATTCTGCAAAGGTCAACAGTGTTGTGGGGTGAGATGGTCTATAACTGCACAACCCTAGATTTCGTGGCAATAAGAATACGGTGTATGAGTATTTGAAATTTTGTAGAACTCGGTTTTCACAATGTAAATGAACCTTTGTTAATGTTCATCATTTTGAGTTCACGTGCGATTCTTCATTGTCAATAAAGCCGTTTCGTTTTTTTTTCGGAAAGGGTTTGGATGCAGTTTGGTGCCGGATCAAGGAGATTGAATGTTTCAGAGTTAAGAACATGAGGATTCCAGCTAGGCTGCCAGAATGGCGGCCGCGGCCGAAATCGGTTTTCTGGATTTCGTTATTCCTTTGCCCGGAAGTTACGGCGGCCTAGCGGCCCTGATAGATGGTCCAACGTATAGTATGTTTATAATATGACGACCGTCTACGGTTTTCTACGTCCTTCCACAGCCTCATTTTGACAGACTTGTATTCAATGTACTTACTGTGATGTATTTGGGAGCACCTCCGTGGATTGGTCGTGCAACATTGTTACCTGCTGGGACACCAATAGTAGTGTTATCAATGCCATGCTCTGCCAGAACCATTGATATGGTTGTCATTTGGACGTGTTTGGATCGTCTGCAAGGATTGTTGCAAGCAAAAATCTGCGACTGTGATGTGATTCCAATCAAAGCCTTCTTTGTTAAGAAAAGGTACCAAGAACATTAATCACAACTTTACTCCGTTTTGCAAGTTTTGAGAATTGACATAAAACAGTTCGTAGTCGTAGTTCGTAGTCGGAAAATTTTCCACTCGACCAGGTGAGAAAAATTTCAAAAAATTGATGAAATATAGACTACCATGTGAGAGAAAAAAATTTAGGATAAAGAGGGGTTGAACCATAAAAAACAACAACATTGAAACAAAAAGGTTTTTTATTTTTGTTTTGAATGTTTCGAACGAAGTGAAAAGTATTTAACGACATAGTTTGCAAGATGAGGCAAATCGTTATCCTTTAGATACTCAATCACTAGATCCTTGGAATTTTTCAGGTTCGAAAGCTTCTCCCACGTGCTTTCGTATGGATGATAACCCAACCATTTCACCTGAACATTTATTGATTAAAAATGTAACATAACTAGCTTCAAACATACTTGAAATTGGAGATTTCCATTTTCTCTCTTGAATCCAGTAATTCCTTCCACAGAGAATTCTTCAACTTCCTGCACGACGGACTTGTTGCACATAGTGAACTTTGTAGTTAACTGTCTGGATATCGTTATTTGGCTTTGTTCATGTGAGCAGAGTAATCAAAAACTGAAGGAAGAAAACAAAGAAACAACAAAAATGACAATTCGTGGAGATGGGCGTCTTGTTGGCAGTCGTTGTATGTCAATAAAATGTCCACATACCTTCTCGAATGTTCTCGAATGTTTTCGTGGTGTTCAGCAGATGTAGTAGGTCTTGAGACGACAATTGTTTGCACGGTAGCACGCACATTAGCAGTGTGCGCGTCGACCCTGGTCGAGTAGGATGAGGGGCAGGGAGTGGATCATGGAGACTGATCGGCTCTGTTCGGAAGTCACGGGTCAAACGAAAAATGAACGGGTCGAAAAAAAATGAAGGGGTCGAAAAAATAATGAACGGGTCAAAAAAAAAATGAACGGGTCAAATAAAAAAATGAACGGGTCAAATAAAAAAATGGACGGGTCAAATAAAAAAATGAACGAGTCAAATAAAAAAATGAACGGGTCAATCAATTAATAGATCCTGACTTCAAGAAGAAATATGGTCTTTTATCCGAAACCCGGGTATTTATTTATTTATTTATATATTTATTTTTTTTTCGACCCGTTCATTTTTCGTTTGACCCGTGATTTCCGAACAGAGCCGACTGATCGACTCACAGAAGGAATGTCATGGAAAGGCATCGCAACAAAAAAAGAAGCGTAGAAAGGAACAATTGTAACACTGTAGTTTCTACTGTAGTTGGATGGACCCAAGCCATTTTTTGAAATCGGGTGGACCCAACAGAGTGGCCGAAAAGTTGAATGAACCAAAGAGAAAGATCAGAAAATTGAATGAACCCAAGACAGGCACCCAAAAATTCGGTGGACCCAAAAGGAACGTTAATAAAAATGACATGTTGAGAATCTGCGCTTTTTTCAAAAATGTTTTTATTTCTTTTCTCAAGCGTAATGTCTCATACTTCATGAAGTTCTAAAAACAAAAAATCACACGAAACCGGGTCCTCAATGAGTCATTTCCGTTTATTGGAATTTTTGGGTCCACACAATTTTCAGGTGCCCGTCTTGGGTTCATTCAATTTTTTAACCCCTCTGTTGGGTGCATCCAACTTTTCGACCCTTCTCTTAGGTCCATACAATTTTTAAAAATGGCTTGGGTTCATTCAACTAGAGGAGAACCAATAATTTTTGAACGGAAGACAACAAAATTATACAACTGATATTTTGATTACGTCCGTGAAAGTCTCATACAAACAATACATCTGAATCTTTATGAGCGGCAATTATTTGTTCATAATTTCATAAAGGAAATTTTTTAAAAACATTGTTAAAACAATTTTAACAAAGCAATTTTTCAACGGAAGACAATAAGATGCCAGAACTCCTACTTTTTTATATCCTTGAAAGTTTTTTTGCCAACAACCAATACTCGATGAACATTGCGCCCTTTGCTTTTACGTACACGTAGCTATTATCTATTCAGTATCAAACATTTCTCGCCATTTTTTGATAATTTCAAAGCGTTTAAAAAAGTTGCGGAAGAATGCATTTCTTTCTTCAATGAGAAATTGAAGCATTTTGAAGTTTTCCTTTTTCCTGCCCTCTTGCCTCCAATTCATCTTATCTTTCTTGCTGCTACTCATCCCATCCTGCGTCTTTTTTGAAGATTGTCTTGAAGGATTCTCGGTTATTCATACGACTAACCATATTCAAAGCTTTAACCATTATTTATAAATTTCTTCAGCAGACCTATCTTTCACTCAACCTTCTCGAATATTCTTTATTCTGCATACATTGCTTTCGGGCAGGTTTTGGCTCGTTTTGTGTTCAGACCTCAAATGATGTGAGTAGATAAAGAGGGGTGGAGGTGACCTACGACACTCAATTAATTTGCCTCTCCTCTATCCCACTGCTATGCAGGTCAACATTTTCATTGATTTTTGTTAATGCCTACACAACCTACTATTTCCCATCCTGTCGAAAACGCTATCTCCCCTTAGTTTAGTCTATTTTCTCAGAACATTTCATGCCAACAACCAATACTTGATGAACGTTGCGCCCTTTGCTTTTACGTAGTTATTATCTATTCAGTATCAAACCCTTCTTGCTATTTTTTTTTGATAATTTCAAAGGGTTTAAAAAAGTTGCGGCAAAATGTATTTCTTTCCTCAATGAGAAACTGAAACATGTTGAAGTTTTCCTTTTTCCTGCCCTCTTGCCTCCAATTATCTTTCTTGCTGCTACTCATCCCATCCCGCGTCTTTTTTGATGACTGGTTTGAGAAATTTATAGTTACTTTCCGACTAATCATATTCAAATCTTTAACCATCGCGTGTAAATCTCTTTGGCAAACCTATCTTCCACTCAACCTTCTCGAATATTCTTTATCTTCCATACTTGCTTCTGGGAAGATTTTGGCGCGTTTCGTGTTGAGACTCGAGATGATGTGAGTAGATAAGGAGGATTAGAGGTGACCTTGCCTCCATAACAAAACCTCTTCAGTCTGCCCTTCTACTACTCCACTCCTATGCAGGTCAACATTTTCATCGATTTTTCCAATGCATCAACAGCCTTTTGTTTCACATTCTATCAAAAACACCATCCCGTATCATTTTAGTCCATTTCCTCAGACTTTGTGTCATGAATTCTTTTTTTCTCGTCCTTTATCCCAACAACCAATACTCGATGAACATTGCGCCCTTTGATTTCAAGTAGCTATTATCTATTCAGTATCAAACCATTCTTGCCATTTTTCGATAATTTCAAAGCGTTTTAAAAAGTTGCGGCAAAATGTATTTCTTTCCTCAATGAGAAGCTGAAACATTTTGAAGTTCTCCTTTTTCCTGCCCTCTTGCCTCCAATTATCTTTCTTGCTGCTACTCATCCCATCCCTCGTCTTTTTTGATGACTGTTTTGAGAAATTTATAGTTACTTTCCGACTAATCATATTCAAATCTTTAACCATCGTGTGTAAATCTCTTTGGCAATCCTATCTTTCACTCAACCTTCTCGAATAGTCTTTGTCTTGCATAATCCCTTCTAGAAAGATTTTAGCGCGTTTCGTGTCGAGACCCTAGATGATGTGAATAGATAAGGAAGGGTGGAGGTGACCTTGCATACAGAACGATTCTCATTCAGTCTGCCTCTCCTCTATCCCACTGCTATGCAGGTCAACATTTTCATTGATTTTTGTTAATACCTACACAGCCTAATATTTCCCATCCTGTCGAAAACACTATCTCCCCTCAGTTTAGTCCATTTTCTCAGAACCTTTTATGCCAACAACCAATACTCGATGAACATTGCGCCCTTTGCTTTTACGTAGCTATTATCTATTCAGTATCAAACCATTCTTGCCATTTTTCGATAATTTCAAAGCGTTTTAAAAAGTTGCGGCAAAATGTATTTCTTTCTTCAATGAGAAACTGAAACATGTTGAAGTTCTCTTTTTTCCTGCCCTCTTGCCTCCAATTATCTTTCTTGCTGCTACTCATCCCATCCCGCGTCTTTTTGATGACTGTTTTGAGAAATTTATAGTTACTTTCCGACTAATCATATTCAAATCTTTAACCATCGTGTGTAAATCTTTTTGGCAAACCTATCTTCTACTCAACCTTCTCGAATATTCTTTATCTTCCATACTAGCTTCTGGGAAGATTTTGGCGCGTTTCGTGTTGAGACTCGAGATGATGTGAGTAGATAAGGAGGGGTAGAGGTGACCTTGCCTCCTTAACAATACCTCTTTAGTCTGCCCTCCTACTACCCCGCTCGCATTTCCTCTCTTCTTCTCTTCATAATTCTATCGATTTTACGTAACGTCTCATTGTTTAATTTAACTTTTCTCCAATCTAACCTTTAATTTTTCAGAAAATGGCTCAGCAGCATACAAGAGAAGAGGAACGAGATAACTTGACGGATTTCCTGGGGGATAAATGTTTGACGGTTCAGATACCGTTGAATATTAAAGCGACGATTTTGGATTATATGCAAGCGTCCGGCACACCTGTCACTTATGGAGCCCTGAGAAAGATGGTCGAGGATTATCAAAAGAGTCTCTGCCGGACTCTTTTTTTCGACACGAACACAAAAGTTCGACAGCTCTACGGACTGAGTGTTTCAGTTGACAGGAAGACACTAAAAGAGTAAGAAATATCTTTTCAACTTTGAAAATTTTTATAACTGGTCTTCAGGCTCCGAGAGCACGCAGAAGTGGAATGCGACAAAAAAGGAAGGATCATTAAATATTCTGCACGTGATGGATCCCTGAATCTGATGGGAAGTCACGTCAAGAACTATCAAACCCTGAAAGCTGATAGAACCCAAGAAGCAGAACTGGATGTTTCGATTGCACCACCAGCTCCAAAGAGGTCCAGAATTGAAGATCTCACTGATGATACGCAAGCTCAATCTTCTACTTCTGCAAACTCTCAACAATCAACGAGCACCAGTGATAATGCATCAAGAAACAGAGACTCAATGCAGCAAATTGTGGATTTTGATGTAGTACAACAGCAAATGGTGAAACGAGAGATTCCGGAAGATGTGGAGCAAGTTCCAGTTGTAGTTGAGCATGTCATCATTCAAGACATCAAACCAGCTTACATACTGGAACAACAACATTTCATTCGAGAACAACGAATGGTCACACAAAGATCAGTGCCACTGCAACAGCAGCGGACTCAACCACAGAAAATGGAGCCAGTTCTACAACGATCAGTGCCAGTGCAACATCATCAGCTGCCGATACGACCACATCAAGTGCCCCTGCAACAGCAACAGCTGCAAACTCAACCACAGAAAGTGGAACCAGTCCTACAAAGATCAGTGCCAGTGCAACAACAACAGCCCATGATGCAGCCACAACAAGTCGTTCCACAGAGACCAGTGCCACTGCAACAGCATCATCTGCCAAATCAACCACATCAAGTTCCACAAAGACGCCCTCAACTGCAACAACATCAGCTGCCACCTCGACCACAGCAAGTGCCACCGCAACAACGACAGCTGATGATGCAGCCACAAAAAGTGGAACAAGTTTCACAAGAAGAGTAAGTATCTACAAACCACTGTAATTTTTTAACGCTTGTTTTCAGAATCCTGCCGCTCAACAAACACAAAAAAGTTCTTCGTTACGTCAAAAATATGCTAAAAATCCTGAATCTCGAGTTTCCGGAACTTGAAACCAAAGTCGACAGGAAAATTCAGCTGATTGAGAGCGACCAGACTCGTGGAACTTTGAATGAGCAGAAGTTGAAGATGAAAGATTTTGAAAACATAATTATCAGCAGTGTCAACTTGGGAAGAGCTTACGTCTGCGACGTGTGCAACGAGGAGTTTAAAAGCCTCCGAGAGTACATTATGCTTCTCAACATGGGGATTTTGAATCTTCACATGACTGAATTGGATGATCTCCAGAAGCAATTACAAAGAACAATGGAGGATCCGGGATATTTTTTCAAGGTTAGTCATAAGAAAATGCCAAAAGTGAAGAGCTAAAAATAAATGACTCTCAATTTCAGGTTGTACCGGTTACCAAAATGCGTATGCTGTTCCAGATGATCATTGAGATTGTATGTGGATTCTGAATACTTGTCATCTCTTACACTATTCGATGATGTTACTATTCTTATTTTCACTTCTATTGTGCTTCGAAAAGCCGTGAATCGTTCCGTCTTAAGGTTTTCTAAACCATATCTAATTGCTTCTTGTTTTTCCATTATCAGTTGACAACACAAATAAATGTCTTCACTATTCCAATTTTGATTAGTAAATAAGTAAATAACAAAGTGCATACAGAGCAACTTGACTACTTTGAGGGAACTTGGGTGAAGCTAGAGAGCGGGTAAGCGAGCCAATGTAAACGCGCTGTCACTCTAAATGGTCATGCTCAAGTTGACCACGATTCACACAGCTTTTCCCGAAAAAGTGTAGACTATTCGTCCAAGGAATACTCAAAAAAAATAACTGAAGATCTGATGATAGGTAGCAGTCAACAATTCCGTATCAGAGTCGATGAATGCCTAGTACTTGCGTCAGAAAGTGGTGGTTTTAACACTCCAGAAGATTCACAAAAAAGAGCTTCACAAGCAGTCGAAACTGTCTCCGCAGCTTCATCTTCTTTATTTGACTTGTAGTTTCGAATGAACAGTTCAATTTTGAGACTTTCCACTAATCTCACTATGAACACCATGCACCACGGGGATCGCATAACGGAGAACGTTTTCGAAAAATGGGTTTACTGTAGCTTCCGTAATCCTACAGTAATCAGAGCTCCATTCTTCAGAATGACCATGTGCCAAGTATGGTATCAAACGGTTAAGGGGCTCAATAGTTATTCAGTGATAAGCGCCGTACACACACAGAGCTTGCCGCTTAGTGTTCAGGAGAGATACTCCTTCCTCTCTTTTTTGTCCGTCTTTCCTCCGACCGATAACAGTTTGGATCGGAAAGGGTGATGTAGTTCACTTTTGCCTGCACACACACATACACACTATCATTTGAGATCGGACAGTTTCGGAGAACACTGGCACATTGGGGAAAGCTGAGGAAGAGAGAAAGTGGTTCGACAGGCAGTCTGCTTGGTTCGAGCGAGAAAAAGAGACAGAGAGAGAGCGGTGCCTGGTACGAGCTCCCTCTCTCTTTTTCTCTGCGCTCTTCTCTTATGAGTTCTCTCCTGTCGTGTTCCTGCTCTCTTATTTCTTTCCGATAAGACGCAGTCTTATTTTTTCTTCTGGTTCCTCGTATTTGGGACCTTCCTTTGATTATTTTTAATCTTTGACTTTTTTCAATTACTTATGCAATAGAAGGTGAGTGTTCTTTTTCTGATTTTCAATGTTCCAACCGCTCTCGTTTTCTAGAAATGGAGATGATCAAAAAATTTGATCAAAAGTGCAGAAGCCGTGGCTAAGGATAGAGTCTGCAGATGCGCAAAGTATGTATATACAGACAAAATGAATAAAAAGAATAAAAGAATTTAGTGTGAGATGAGCTCCAGTCAATGTTACTACAGGTGCATCAATCACTTGAGCAGGGTGCCGAAGTAAGTTAGATATTATACTGAATTAAGGTGCTAAACATTATTTTCTTGAAGATCACGGAAAATTGCGTCGTCCATGTCATGCCGGAAAAAAAGTTATTGTCTAAATCTAATTTTTTGTTTATTAAATTGTTTCAATGAATTTCATTTTTATTTGTGTTTAAGAGGGCCTACCCTCGCTTGAGTGAACACTCAATGGTTGTCGTACAATAAAACGGCAACTTTGGTGTTTATTTTAGCGAAAAAACGCTCTCAGTGAATATTCTTCTTCGACTAGAAAATCTGAAGTATCTCTGAAACTATTCTGACTTTTTTTGAAAAAATTTATTGATAACATATAGGATTTTGTGATCATTGAGAAAGACTGGTCAAGCTGAATAAAGTTGGTTGAACAGCGAAACAAGCGAAGCTGATAATTTTCAAGAAGTGGCAAAATAAAAATGAAAAAAAAAAGAAGCGAAATTGCAAAAAAGTTTGGAGAAAGCAGGACTCAGCAGTTTTTAGAATTCTCTCACAGACTTGTTATTAAGGAGTCTATCCTTTGCACATTTAGAGAGGTATCTCGTAGTAGTCTTGGGCAGTTCAGTGGATGTGTGCATTCTATCTCTGGCATGCAGGGTCGATGGTGCAAGACGAGAAAGAAGAGATTGACGGACAGTAGTTGGAGCTGGTGTATTAACAGAATGTCCAGCAAGTGTCGTTTCGTTTGATGCTTCGATTGATGACGGAGGGCGAAGATTGAGATAATCGTCCATTGCTAGAGTGCGTGTCGCATTGTCGGGGTCGTCGGGCAAATAACTTTCATTTCCAACAGTATTTGAGTTTTGTGCCTTTGTTTTCGTGTTCGGATTCTTCAAGTTGAGCAATGGCTTGGAGGTAGATGTGAATTCATCCGTTTGGTTGCTGTAACTGACGCTTGAACCAATTCCATCTTCCTGCGACAAATCCGGAGTTCCGGGAGTTGAGCTAAAAAACAAATTCATAGTTGTTTCAAAAATGAAAACTTACATTTTATAAGTTTCCAAGGTTGATGTAATAGTATTTGAGTTCCGTACCTCAGTTTCCGTGTTGGAATTCTTCAGACTGAACAATGGCTTGGAAGTAGTGTTCAAGGCGTCAGGAAGCTCAGAACTCGAGTTGTGAACATCAAAAATAATACTTGAATCCTTGATCAATGTGGATGCGACATCATCTGTTTGGTTGCCAGACTCGTCACTCGAAATTAGTCCATCTTCTTGTAATGATTGTGAAGTCATTGGAGTTGAACTGAAAAAAAGAAGAATTATGATTTCAAAAATGATATCTATGTATAAACTTACATATCGTAGGTTTCCGAGGTTGTTGTCAAAGTATATAAATTTGTTATCTCCGTTTCCGTGTTGAAATTTGTTGAATTGAACGATGGCTTGGGAGTAGTATGCAAAGAATCAGGAAGCTCAGAACTTGAATTGTGAACATCAAAAATATCACTCGAATTCTTGATCAGCGTGGATGTGAAATCATCTGTTTGGTTGCTAAAGTCGACACGTGAAACAGTTCCATCCTGTTGCGATGATTGTGAAGTTATGGGAGTTGAACTGAAATAAAATAAATTATGATTTCGAAAATAAAACCTCTTTTTGAACTTACGTATAATGAATTTCTGGAACACCATTTCCGGTATCAAGAATGCTGTTTTCGGAAGCTTCGGTGTTTGATTCTTCGGATTCGGGGTTCGGGATTGGCTCTGACGTAGTCGATTTCTGAGAGGATTTTGAAGTTTCGGGAGTTGAGCTGAAATCAAAATCATTATGATCAATTTAAAAATAAGATCAATGTATAAACTTACATATTATAGGTTTCCGAGATTGTTTTCATAGTATATCAGTTTGTTATCTCCGTTTCCGTGTTGGAATTCTTCAAATTAAACGACGGCTTGGAAGAAGTGTTCAAGGCATCGGGAAGCTCAGAACTCGAGTTGTGAACATCAAAAATATCACTGGAGCTCTTGATCAATGTGGATGCAAAATCATCTGTTTGGTTGCCATACTCGACACTCGAAATAAGTCTATCTTCTTGTGATGGTAAAGTTATGAGAGTTGAGCTGAAATCAAATGAATCAAGATTTCGAAGATGAAATCTTTGCATAAACTTACATATTATAGGTTTCCGAGGTTGTTGTCATAGTATTTGGGTTCTGTACCTCCATTTCCGTGTTGGATTTCTTCAAATTGAACGATGTCTTGATAGTAGTGTGTAAAGCATCAGGAAGCTCGGAACTTGAGTTGTGAACATCAAAAATATCACTTGAATTTTTGATTAATATGGATATGTCATCATCTGTGTGGTTGCTATAGCTGACATGGAAGACAATTACATCTTCTTGTGACGGTTTTGAAATTTCGGGAGTTGAGCTGATGATATCAAATTCATAAGGATTTCAAAAATGAGACCTTTGTTTGAACTTACCTATTATGAGTTTCCGAGGATGATTTAGTTGTAGGTTCTGTATTGTTTTCGATGAGCAATGAATTCTGTGTGGACTGGGCAGAAAAATGATGTTCTTCTGGATTTCCTGTAGCTAGAATCAAATCATTTGGCGCATCCAATGTTTTGATTGATTGTTCCGTATCAATAATGCTGGTCGTAGAAGCTTCCGATTTGATGGTTTGCACTGGAACAGATGTAGTCAATGCTATGTGCTCTAAAGTGGAATTGACAATTTCCTCTCTCATTTCTTCAGAAGTTTTGTCGGTCTGGCTGTCTTGACTTGACGGATTTACATCTTTTTCCGATGATTCCGAATTTTCGGGAGTTGAGCTGAAATCAAAGTCATAGTTTCGTAAAGCAGTAACATTTTATGAACACACCTTGAATTATGATAAGTTTCCGAGGTTGATGTGTGAATCGGTTGAGCAGCTGAAGAATCACTTCCCTCAGAAATAGTTGTAGAAGTTTCAATGTTCGATTCTCCCGATCCTTCAGTTTGCAATGCTACCGATTTAGTGGATCGGCCATTCTCCATCGTGAAATTAAAACTTTCCTTTGAAACAACTTCATTTTGGATAGGCAAAGACACATTGAGAAATGGAAGGACCTTCGAGTATTCAGTAATGTCACTACTTCCAGTGACCCATCTTCTAATGTCGTCAGTGAAGCGACCCTTCTGGAATTATTGACAGTTTGGAACTTTTTGTTTTGGAGATAGAAGAGGTAAAACCAAAAAATCAGGTGATCTCGGAAATGAGTGGCCTCTTTGCTTTTCCTTAATGTGTCAAAACGTGATCGACCAGTGTTCCACTCTGATAAAGTTTTGAACTTTATACTTCAATCAGATTAATCAACCATATCTATAGTAAACTCCTTCACAGTACCTCCAAAAGTTGAGTAAGCATATCGCCTTTGATTCTTTTTATAGTTTTCCCAAGGATGTGTCGCTCGTAGAGTTGCTGTTCTCGTCTGAAAAAAACTTCTCACTTCCTGAAGGTTATAATGTAACTTACTCTCGTCCACGCTCATGATAATACATTTTTGATGGGATTGACCATAAGTTGTGTATGAAAGAGGAGACTTCTCGGGACTGTGTACAGTTGACAAAAAACATTGCAGTAGGCGTAAATTGCATCTAAAAAAGTGAAAATTTGTGTTTACCATGAGTTGAGAATTGTTTCCAGTTAATGCGTTTACGAGGCTTGCTTTTCGCATGTTCCATGAGATCTCAACGCTTTTTTTTTTTCAATTCTATGAGAGCTGCTTTTGAAAAAGAATAGGAACAAAAAAAAATATTTTCAATTAACTGACATTACGAGGGTTGGTGCCTTGGATGAGTTTGAATCCAAGTTCTGTCTGAGAAATCAGTGCGTCAACCATACTATATCTAAAAATCGCCCCTTCGAAATAAATCCTACACATGACAGTATCTGCGAGATAACATTAGAATTCATATCAAAGTTGGAGGAACGGCAATTATTTGAATAGGACTGAAGTCACCGTTTCGAAAACATTTTTCCAGCAAATTTTAGAGACTCTCTTGCTCTATATGCCAAAACTCACAGTAAACAAGGTTGAATTCCTCGTTAAACCCCCTTTTCATTTTTGTAAACAAAGTCTCGAACCAGCAAAATGAAGGCCGATAGAGCTGATCAATCAGCGGAGATTCATAAAAAAAAATTTACTTCTACATTTTCTTCCCATAAAAATGATCGTGAGAAGTAAACATTTAGTTAAAAACGAAGGAGGAAATCCGGTATATGCGACACTTTCTGTACAAGTTTTGGGATTCTCGGCCGAGACACTAAATTGCGAAAAGGGGATTTCCGAAATTCTTTTTTTGGCGAATTTTTTCCTTGATTGGCGGAA
>GL379990.1:57492-85454 GCA_000143925.2 Caenorhabditis brenneri
TTTTGTCAGAGTCAGCACGGACAAATACAGCGGTAACGTGAGAGAAAATCAGTACTTTAAGGGAAGAGGAAGGATGATCACGTCGCGCTAATGTTTCAAAATGAACAATGGTAAAATATTTGAGACTATCTCAACAGCGAAGTTATGAAATGTGCACATAAGTGAAATTTATAGCCATTAGTCGAGAGAAAAAGACAGAGTTGTTATGCAGGTATCTCACACTTTAGTAATTAAATCATTTCTTCAAACAAGTAAGATACAGAAAAATGAGTGTTTACTTCATTCGCCCAAACCTTTCATATGGATTACTGTAGAAAGAAAGGGATGGTGCTTACGGCAAATACATCAAAGAGCAAAGGTTTGTTGGTTTAATGGATGAAAACATGCATGAGAAATAGGGTGATGAAATGATAAAAACTTGGAAAAAAGAGCGCGCAAGAGGTGCAAAAAGTGCAAACAGTTACACCGCATTTGGAGAGTGAAGAAACTGATCAACGTTGGCGCCAATGTTTCAAAATGAAAATGAACGTATGGATAAATAATTTTTGAAAACTATCTCTAACAGTGAGTTTTATGATAGTGTGAACATAAGGGATATTAATCAGATGATTGGTTGTAATCTGCATAAGCGCCTATATTCCGGACAAGATGGAATGTAAATATCGAAAGGTACAAATTCAGAGACAGTGTACAACAGCCATTAGAATCGCCCAAGCATTTCATACGAGTCCCTTTAGGGGGAGAGAGAGGTGAAGTTTACAACGAATGCATAAAAGGGCAAGAGTGTTTTATGATGGAAGACAGGGGAGAGAAAATTCAATGGAAGAAATTCCGCATGTGAAAAATGGTGATAAATTAATAGAAGCTCGGAAAAAGAGCGCGCAAAAGATGCAAGAAAGGAAAGATTTGGATTGAAAAAGCGCTTTCGACAGCAAGGGTGTGCACACTTTGAGATTTTCCTGTCAGAGTATGCAACTGACAGACAATAACTTTGAAAATACAGCGGTAAATGCTTGAGTGACTGTTTGGGTATCTACTACAACACGTTTGGAGAGTAAAAGAATTGATCAACGTTGGCGCCAATGTTTCATGATGAACGTATCGTGGTATACATTTCCTAAACTATTTTCAGCAGGAAAAGTTATAGAAGCATGGTCAAAAGTGATGTTCATAGTCATTTGTCAAGAAAACTCGCAAAAGCAGAGATACTAGGTAGTTCAAAAAAGTTGGGTAATTGAACCACTTTTGAAAAGAAAGAAAGGAACAGAAAAAGTGAAGTTCCAGGCCAAATAAAGAAAGGGGTGGAGCTTTTGCGAATACATAAGAGAGCAAGGGTGTGCTAGTTTAATGGAAGAAGTGCCGCATGTGAAAAAGGGTGATAAATTAATAAAAGTTCGGAAAAAGAGCCCGCGAAAGGTGCACTTTTACGATCCATAAATGTAAAAAAAGGAGAAGATTCAAATCGAAAGAGCACTTTCGACAGCAAGGGTGTGCACACTTTAGGATTTTTGGTCAGAATCGTCAACTGACAGAGAATAACTTTGAAAATACAGCGGTAAACGTTAGAGTTAATGTTGGAATATAAATAACATCAAATTCGAGGAAAAGAGGAGTAGATCAACATTGGCGCCAATGTTTCAAAATGAACGTGAAGTGATATATTTCGAAAACCATCTCCAACAGTGGATTCTATGATAGTGTGAACATAGGGGATGAAGATGAGTGAAGTACCTGTTCAACAGGAAGAACGAAGCACCCAAATCTATGAGTGAACAGGTAGAATCCAATGAAAACACAAGAGTAAAAAATAGTCAAATATTTCATATGCCAACTTATTATATTAATCAGATGATAGCTTGTAATCTGCATAAGCGCCTATATTCCGGACAAGATGGAATGTAAATATCAAAAGCTACAAATTCAGAGACAGTGTACAATAGCCATCAGAATCGCCCAAACTTTTCATACGAGTCACTGTAGGGGGAGAGAGAGGTGAAGCTTACAACGAATACATAAAAGGGTAAGCGTGTTTTATGACGGAAGACAGAGGAGAGAAAGTTTAATGGAAGAAATGCCGCATGTGAAGAGGGTGATATATTAATAAAAACTCGGAAAGAAAGAGCACGCAAAAGGTGCACTTTTACGATCAATAAAAGGTGCAAGAAAGGAAAGATTCGGATTGAAAAAGCGTTTTCGAATGCAAGGGAGTGCACACTTTAGAAATTATAAGAAATTTTTACTTTAGAAATTATAGGAAATTATTTGAATCTGACAGAGAATAACATTGAAAACACAGCGGTAAACAATAGAGCTCATGTTTGAATACCAGTTACGTCAAATTTGAAAAGGGAAGGAGTTGGTCAACGGTAACATATTTTGAAAACTTCTACCCTTATTGAATTTTATAATTGTGTAAACATGAGTGGTTTTCACAGTTATCATAAAAAAAAGAAAAAATCTCCCAAATGTACGAGAAAACCCTTAGAATCTGGTGAAAATACAACGATAGAAAAAAGTCAAACATTTCATCTTCCAACTCATAGTAGTAACAAATTGATAGGTTACAATCTGCACAAACGCCTATGTTCGTGATAAGATATAATTTGAATATCAAAAGCAACAAACTCAGGGACAGTGGACTATTGTCCGTAATTTTTTTTCAAACTACATAAAAATTATCAAACTTCAAAACTTGTGATAAATTATCTAGAATCCTAACAGAAATAAATAACTACAAACAATGTGGATAGTTTTCTTTCCTCTTTCCACTTTTCGCTCTTCACTCGTTGTCCTTTTCCAAAAAGACGTTAGTTCCTTGAAAAAAGCGTCCTCTTGGGACATCCGGGTTGTGCCAAGCACAGAAACTAATGCAAAAAAGTGTTTGCAATCATTTTTTGAAACTTTTAAAAAGAGGCTTTGCAAGACGAAAAAAAAAAACGCCACAAGCACGTACGCAGAATGCTGATCGTATCTGCTCGTGATTTCAAGATGTTGTTTAGAGTGCAAAAAAGATGAGGTTCTTGATTAGCAGTCCAAATGGAAGCACTAGCGTTTTGAAAAAAAAATCTGGCACGGAGTGCGCGAATTGAAGTGAAAGCACTAGTGAAGCAAGTACTTGAATGAACCTGCTCGAAGTAGAGCGAGATAGAAATAAACCGCACCGTAGTGTTCAGAGGCTTTGTATACCAACTGTATGAAGTTTCAGCCAATTCTGGATAGCAGCTAAATTCAGAGGAGAACAGATAGAAATTCATCGGAACACATCGATGAAGGATAGTTCAAAGTCCTATCCACCAATATAATGTAATAATAAACACATTGGATACATTATGCTAAGACGCCTATATTCAAAACAAGATTGATGAGAAAAAAACCCATAAGTCAAAGGCAGTGTACTTTTTTTCAAAGTCTTCTTTCCCGAGCTGAAGCAATACTTCAAAATGAACTAGTTTTCTCTTCTCTCTTCACTTTTTTTCACTCCCAAAAAGAAACAACTTCTTGCAAAAGAACTGCTAGATGTGATGTCCAAGCGGCGCACTAAAAAGAGCAGCTGGCACGGAGTGTGTGCATCAAAATGTAATCCATCTTTTTTCCCGTCGTTTTTTTTTTGTTAAGAAGTGAGACTTCAGTTCCTTAAAAAGGCGTCTTCTTGAGACGTCCGTTTTGTGCAAAAAATCAAACGAGAAAACCAAAACATGCAACGATTATGTAATAAAACAATAGCAAAAATAAAAGGAACGAGGTCGTTGAAGTGATAAGAAGTAATCAAACATGATTGAAAAAGAGGCAATAAAACGGCGACATTAGATAATAAAGAGTAAAGTGCAAAGCTTGAGTAACAGTAAAGGTAATGTTGATGAGAGAAAGTAAATATGCGTTCCAGGGAAAAGTCATGTCAGATCATTGGTTTTCTGCTTTTCGGTTAAATGTTATTCACCAGTTCCAGAAAAGTGACAAGTGCTTTTTTTAAATGGCTTCATCAGTCAATACAAAACAAACATCCCAAGAAGACGACACTCCGATGAACTAAAGTTAAAGTCTATCTGAAAAACTGACTGCAATCACAACAACAAAAGATAGTCGAAGATCATATATATCAATAAAGTGTTGATTAGGGCTGATTAATCGCATTTAAAATAGGCGCGTGTAGTTGAAAAAAATTATTCAGGAAAATGGAAACCTCTGTACCAAGGGTGTTCGTTGTCGGATAATCGGATATTCGATTTATCCGAAATATCCGAAAAAAAACTGGGATAATAAATCGGATTTTCATTTATCCAAAAATATTTTCTAATAAAAGTTCGGATATCTGATTATCCGACTTCATTCTATCCGAACAACTCTGCTTTGCACTATTGAGTGGCCTACACTCATATTTCTCGCAGCAATGGTGATGGAATTTACTCAAATTGCTTCAACGCAAAAGAATTTGTGAAATGTTTGATGCCTGTCTGAACGACGCACTGAAAAGACCAGCTGGAGTGTGTGCACTGAAGTGTAATCCATCTTTCTTCTTTCTCTTGTGTTTTTTTTTTGAAAAAAGATATTTTAGTTCCGCAAAATTTCGTCCCCTTGGGAGTCTGCCTTGTGCTTGGCGCAAGGAGCCACCCAAAAAAAAAAGACTTGGCAAGCCCCTTTGGGACTGGCAAAGAACGCGCAACCTGAAGAAGCAGAAAGCGATTCAACAATTGATCCGCCGAGGGAATCTGATAATGGACGAGTGGCTCTTCAACAAAATTGAGCAAGTGGTCATATGTGGGTCCTGGCGAGACGCGCAAATTTTGAACCGAAAAGTATCAGACATGCCCCAGGAACTATCTTATCGGCTTGTCAAGAAAAATCGGATCATAGTCACTGCTGATATGGCCCGTGGTATAGAAAAGCTGGAGAGCTTCGAAAATAGCCAAACCAAAAAGCCACTGTACGTTGACACGGAGGGCCGTATCTGATTGGACAGCGCCTCGCTTGACCAACGACCAGGTCCAGTACGCCGCTATGGACGCTGTGATTCTGCGTGAACTTCCAGATCCTGCCAATTGTCCTCGGGTACGTCTGAAATTTGAACTTTATTCAAATAAATTATTTTTCTGCAGAAACTGCTCTGCCCGCTTCACTCTCATCTATCTACGCCGGATTCCAGTAGTTCTTCTCGCATTTCGCACTACTAAATTGAAGGATAGCTAGTAAGATATCGTTGGATTTTTATCTGAAAACCAATCATAATTTCAGGTACTCAGTGTGTCACGTTTCATGTTCACCGTCATTATTGCTATCTTACTCTACTCTCGTCTATGTTTCAGAAATACACGCTAATTTTTTTTCGACTCTGTCATTTCTGTCCATTCAGTAGCTCATCTTTATCGAGCGTTGAACATTCTTCTCATAAATAGTCAGAAAAAAACTTTTCTGAAGTGAAGTTCTAGTATTGGCAAGTCTATCACAGTAAAATAAAGCAATTTGGCGGTTTTCAGTCAAAGATGGAAAACGGGTGGTGTTTTGAGACACTCTCGAGAACATCAAAAAACTAGTGTTTTGAAGTGAGTAGATTGGTTTGCAAGAGCCTGAAAGTAGGGTTAATAAAGGAAATGAGTTCTAAATTTACAAGGTTTTTCCAGAGATATCAAAACATGTTCCACTGATGAACCGTACAAAATTTTATTTTGAGCAACTTTGTAATTGAGATACGTGCATCGAAAGTTTTAGGAAAAAAAACAAGCTTATGAGTAACCATATAATATGAAAGTTGGGAAAGTTTCAAGGAGATCGGAACAAAAAAAAGAAACAAAAACAACAATGAAAAACGATGAACCAAACGAAAAGCGAAACTCCCACGAAAAAACTTGATTGAGTATTTCCATAGGTATCATTAAGAACCTCAGGAAATTGGGTGAGAATAGAGAATCGGGGATCGAAATCAATGTTTGGGAAGGAAAGGCAACTTGGTTTAGGAAATTGAAAAAAGCGAGGGTGGACAGTTGGAGCAAAATGCAAATTATGAAATCAACAATTATACTCGAAAAATTGCGAAAGCTTCGGAATTACAGGAATTCCAGAAACTGGGGGCTTCAAAAATGTTTCAAACATATGAGAATATGAACAACCAAAACAAATTCAAAATCAACAAACAACTGCTTTTGACAATTTGAGTCAGCTAAATTGTATCAGGTAGTGTCGTCTGATATATTGAATCAACTACTTCTGGATTGAATCCCAATTTGAACATCAAGTGCTTTTTTGCTGGGTTTCAAAGTTTCCTCCGTGACTTCACCTCCGGTCTTTTTGAATTCATCAAGAAACGCATACAATTCCTGGAATATTATCCAAGTTTGCTTCTTATCCGGCAAACTTCTCATATCCGAGCCATTGTTGTTGCAATCTAAAACTAATGCGTTTTTGAATATCCCACAAATAAAAAAATGAGCACCTTTCACTGCTTTCAACAGTTTCTGTTCCATATAGGCAAAGTGGATTGGAAGGAACTTTGCGACCCGGTTACCGTTGCCCGCTTTAATCTTTTCTTCACACCTGAAGGTCCTGAGTTGCCTCGAAATACAGGCTTCATCGAAGAAGCTTCCGGCGACAACGACAGCATCTTCGTGAGTGTAGACCGCATGGATCCAGCCTCCCGGCATAAAATAAGTCTGTCCGGCTTCCAAGGTGACCTTCCTGATGTTGACCCCATACTTGTCGCCGTACCAATAATCAGTTTCTGTTGCGTGCTCTTGGGACTTTTCAAACTTCTTGATGTTTTCTTCAGTTGGCTCGACGAGGAAAAATGTCTTTTTTCCCTGAAAAACAAAGGATTTAGTTGAATTGGAATCATATTTTAATGTATTACTCTTAACATATGAAACCAAACAGATGTGCCTCCAAAGTCTTGATGGAAGTCTGTGAAGGCCCCAGCCTGAGTGATTAATATGTAACGGTCCACCATTGGTCTGTTCCTCAACTTCAACTTGTTAACCATGGAGCGGTTTCTGACAAATTTCGGCAGACCAATCGCGTCCTTGAACCTATAACATGAACATAATTTCTTGATTCAGAAAAATGTTTGACTTACTCTCGAATATCGGAAACTTCCATATCCAAGTTATTAAAAACAGCCGTGCGTTCTTTCACCGGCGTCCGGAACAGATTCACAAACTCCTTTTGTGTGGCCACGGGGAAGGTACCGGCATAGACGTCGATAAAACGGCGTTGTCTGTCTCCATCATGAAGTTCGAGCATGTTCAGAATTGCTTCTGCGTCTGGACAAAGCATTTCGAGGCCACTGGAGTCTTGAACGACGAAGCACTTCTTCCAGTCGCTCGTTTGATCTGTGCGTTCGAATTTCGCTTGGAATTCTGCGGCATCAGCGCATGTCTGGAAGTTGTCATCGCCATTTCTGAAATGTTTGGGATCCGTAAATAGCTGAAAAATACATTGAACTCACATTCCAGGGATTGTCATGCTCCATTTGTGGAAAGCTGTTGCTGTCCAATACATTGATGGAACTATTTTTCTAGAAAAAATGAACTGATTACGAGGTGATTTGAAAGGACAGTGAGAAGGGAATGGACTTTATTCAAAAAAAAAACGCAAAACTTAATGAAACACGGTAAGCATATGAAACACACTGATATAAGTGACATCATGTTTTTGGCTCCGCTTCTTTACGAGCTAGAAACACGAATTTTCAGTCTGAACCCTCATTTCTTTTTCTGAAGATTTCCTTGAGAAACTGTATCCGAAAACACGGAAAATAAAATACTACTCTAATTTTCGGGATATACGACCTTTCTCGTCAAAATTTTTGGCTTCAAGACAAAATGTACGCGCCTGTAAATTTCAAGAAAACTCCCAGAGATTTAATAAAGTTAAGTCTCTTCCTGAAGATTTGCATCACGATGAATTCTCAACTTACAGTTGTCTTTCTCTTTCCTCTTTGAAATATTCTGCAAGTTGTTGAACGTTCATGACTTGGACTCTGAAAAATTAATTGAAACAAAAAAACTATTTTCACATTTTTCTACTTCTTTCTATTCATTCGAAACGCAACGACGTTATATTCACTGAACTTGTATTCCTTTTTCTGTAAAAACATTCAGTGTCTTTGAAAAAACTAGGCGCTTACTTGGCATCTTTTCATATGGTTGTAGAATGTTCCCCTGTCCCACTTGAGCTTGTTTTCGTATCCTTTGCAGTTAGGGAACGAGCATTTGACTCGAGTACCGTCCACAAAACAACAATAGGCAGTTTTGTTGAATGTTTTTCCTTCTCTGTTGAGAAACTGTATGTCTCTATTAGAAGTATATTTGTGAACGTTTGAAGCTGCTTCAGTCATGTCTTGAGATTTCATAACGTCATTTTTCTGTAGTATTGTTTAAAAAATTCATGGTTATTTATATACATTTGAACTTACCGAACGAAAAAACTTCACGAGGAATTCAGTATGTTTTCTTTTCTCGGGATCGCCTATTAACATCATTTTCTCTGAAAATCGGTTTAAAAATTATCGAAAAAATTGAGAAAATATCGAAAAGTTTTCGGAAAAACAACAGAAACAAAACTTTTGCACAAAAAAGAATGTTGCACCCAAAGACCGGTAGTGGTGAGAATCGAGGGATTTCGAAAACAACACTTTCCGCGTCAGAGACGGAGAGAAAAAGAGAGAAATTAAGAAATAGAGTGAGAAAGAAATAGTGACAGCAGACAGTTAATGGTTGCCGTCCGCTTTTTCTGAACTTCGGAAATCTCACAAGCTGCATAGCGAACAAAATGACCTTGCCGTAAAGCGCACACAGAAATATAAGTAAAAACGTGGAGGACACTGCATATGAACAGGTACAAGAAACAATTCTAGTTCATATTTCAATTCTGAAAAGAAATACACAGCTTTTGAGAACGGTTGAAATCTATCATCTGGAAAATCACTATGATTCTGTTTTGAATGATCTGAAAATAATATCGAGCTAAAAATCCAGTCGATTCGGTAAAAAAAAAATCAGAAAAAACAGGTTCTCCAAGTGAGCAATATATCTGCGGAAAATCAATAAGTTTGTAACTGTTGCTGATTATTCAGTTGTGGATTTGCATTGACAGAATTATTATCACCAGCAATTAACTAGACTTCCCAACAGCAATATGACAAAAGTCCTGAAAGATTTATATACCAATAGTATCCTAATTGAGGTGCCCCTCTGATAGTTATGCACTCTACCGGTGCCTCGGAAAAATCCTCAATTGGAGTATTTACGATGTTTATATTCTTAGACTTTCCGCCAAGTCAGGAATATTGAAACTGTGTAAAACAGTAAAAAAAAACTCCAAGACAATAAACATGGATACATAAAATTTTATTCATCATACACGTTATCTTTATCTTCTTCATTTTCAGCAGCGGATTGAGTAGAATGGTTGAAGTTACGGCGCATCAAACGGAACATGATTTGAATAACACGATCCTTTGATACATCTTCAACTGAAAATTATGATTATATTGTGTCTAAAATCGGCAAGCGTCTCTGAAAAACAAGAACTCTTGTTGACTCATACCCACTACGAAGCAACCGTCTTTCTAGGCTCACCTGATTTCTTCACGCAATTGAGCGATTTGGCGGTGGGGAAGAGGGGGGAGCCGCGGCTTCGTTGGGTAGAGTTCTTCGAGGTCCACTTTGGCAGCCATTTCAAAAGTCTGAAAATCAGAAAAAACCTGTCAGAAAAATTAAGGTAGAACAAGTAGATTATCTTGTCAAAGATAGTTTTCCCAAAAAAATGAGGAGAAAGTAAAATTCCAAACATACCCTGAGCAGCAGTCATTGCTTCCAGCGCTTGAATTTGTACGCCTCAAAGACCTTCTTGTGGCGTTCAGGCAATTGTTAAATCATTTGTTCCACTGCATCCATAATTCCAGGTCGTCCATTGTCTCCGAGCGTTTCGAAACTGAAAATACTATTAATTTTGGTGGAAACAAATGAATCAATTTGTAATAAAACTGAAAAGGTAAGTGCTGGACGATTCGCTTTCCAGAACATTCTGCCCACATCAGATGATTGGCAATAATTCGAAAATTTTGTAAAGTTTGCCGAAAATTCGAAAAACTGGAAAAATTAGCGTGAATTCAAAAACTGATTATTTTTGTTTGGATTTAAGAGCATTATTGACGCGAGTTGGTCATCATATTGCAGATACCACCTACGGAAAAGATTTTTTTGTTTCAATTTATTGTGATAACCCGAAGTGACATGAAGAACTGAATGTAAAAAAATGGCTGTACTTACCATGAACATTTACGATATTCTCAATGGAGGAATGATCAAACTTATAGATAATCAGCAAAAAGGTAGTCCGCCAATCCAGGGCAGACAAAAGGAGAGCTGAAAACCTTCAGCCCATTACAAATCCCGTTTTGATTTACTCACCTATCATACAAATATCATCTAACTAATAGGTACACAATATTCAGAATTAACTAAAAAAAGAGCGATTCTTAGTTGCATGACAAATAGAATATTATTTCGAAAGAAATGGAATAGAGCGGTGCGGTTTAACAGAGAGTTTCAGCGGGAGAGACGTGAGTGAGAAGAATAAAACCAGTGTTCGTGTCTCGCAGCAAGGAAAACGGTTGTCACCGCACTCTTGCTTTTCTCTGTTTCTTGTCGGTTTCTCATTTTCAGCGCTCATAATAATCAATACAGTAAGGGTGTCAGTCGGATGCATTTCTTCGGCTACCCCCGGATCACTCCGATTTTATTGTCCTTCCCCCATATTCTTCTCTCTGTGTGTGTTTGTTCTTGCGAAGCAATAAACTATTCACATCAAGTCGGTGTCAACTGGGCACACAGAAGAAAAAAAACCTCCTTCGAACCTAAGAAATGGGGATTGAAACAGCTGTGGATAGCATCCGGAATACAACAGGATTTACAGTAATAGCAAATCGTCCGATTTATGAAGACATATCCTTTAGAAATCAGTTAACATCAGGAAAGAATTTTCAGACTGCCAACTCAAAGAACGTAGAACTATCATTTGATGATTATGTTGTTGCTTCCTACAATGCTCTGAGATCTGTTTTATGATAGGATTTTTTTGTTCAATCTGAATGATTTCGGTTTTTGATCATTCTAAAATCAATCACTTCATTCATATAAACAGTTATAGCAAAACTTACATTTTTGAATAAGAGAAGTTATCCGAATAAAAAAATGCTCTCTGATTTTTTGAAATAATTTCTGAAAACAAAGGAACGAGTTTGAGGGACATGTTATTGTTGTTCTTGTTGTTTTTCATTTGTTCATTCATTTCTAAAATACAAATCCTTTCAAATTGAGGTAATAGCAGAAAACAATTGGACAAATAATTCAAAAAAGTTTTTATGAGTATTCGAAAAAAGATGAATTGCGTAAAAAATGATTGAGCAAACAATATTCGGGCCGAGTAGTGTTAAAATAAAGATAAACTTTTTGGTTCAACCGGAGAAAAATTACTGAAAGGAAAGTCTAAAAAAATTATGTGATTGACATTGCAGAAAGTGTGACATTCATATCCGCAATTTGATCGGACACCAGCACACCTTCCATTTTTAGAAAACATAGGTCACTTTCTTCATCTTTTGCTGTGTATGACACTTGCAGTTCGGAGTATGTTGTTATCGAAACTGACAGACATCTGCAAAACTATCGCTTTCAAAACTAAAAAAAACCTTACTTCTCTCCCCGAAGAGGTCCTTCAAGAATTTCGGCAATAACCTCCAAAATAAACTCAACTTTCTCATGTCCATAAATAGAGAAGATGAAAGTTGTTCCGATATCTCGCTTATGTCTTATCCAATGTTTGATTAGTTTTGCATAATCCGTGTATGGAAAGTTTTTATCTTCTCCTAACACTTCTACAAACTTGTTTTGCAGAGTAATGTATATTGGATATCCACAGGGATCGACAAATAACCAGCTTCATTGCGCTTTTGACCATAAAATGTTCAAAACCAGGATTTGATCTGGAATGGTTACCAAACTGATGAATTTCTTCCATTGGATGGCTACAGTTGTCAATAATTGCTTGTAACGGATTTTAAACTTTCCCGAAACACCCTTGAATCGCTAAACGTTGAATCTTGAGTTTCAAACTTTTGGGTGAACGAATGATGTAGTCTTGATCAACGAAAAGAAGATTTACATGAACCGAATTCCTTCGTTCTCCAAAAATTAGCTTCAAAAGAGTTCGAAGAGCTCCAGGAAGAGTTTTATCGTACTCAAAGCGTTTGATTTGTTTGGTTCCATTAATACTTCTGCTAAAGTCTTGTACCGTTAATTGAAGGTACCGCGTGTATTGCAATAGAATATTATCTCGACAGTTATAATATGGTTGTAGCTCTATCATAATCTTCTTGTTCGCTTTTGTTACTTGGTCGATTTCTTTCTTTGCATTTTTCATAGGTTCAATTAAACGTTCAAGTTTTTCTTGCTCGTTCCTATCTTCCAAGTTTCTGACTTTGTCAACAAACCATTTTCCATCAGACAGTTTTCGTAGCCATCAACTCTTCTTTTCGTTGTATTGTTCTGTCTACTTCACGTGAAGTTTTGTTGATTACTTTTGTTTTGAAAACAATATCTTCAGGTTCTGCTTCCAAAGCATGTAATCTGTTTTCGATGTGAGGCTAGAAGGAGAGAGAAAGAGGCATAGCATTAGAAAGCAAAGGGCTGCCATAGTGATGAAATATCCTAACCCAGGAGAAACGCAATGCTATTTTATAAGGGAGAAAAAAGAGAGGAGAGACGAAAATATTCAGTACACACAAAACTGAAAAAAATGTTGCGGGAAGGTTGTTGACAGCCCGTCTTCATTTCTTTCCCCTTTGCCTGAACGAATATAATCATGACCATGTTCGTGCGATTGTTGAATTTTCAAAGTCTATGCGCCTTTAAACCGTGTCAAGGCCCATAAAATGTAAAGTATTCCAAACCTAGTCATCGTCTCAACCCCCTGATTTCAAAAAACTGGAACTCAGAATTCGAAAACAAAAATTAACAGTGGTCTTATTCAACTTTATTGTTTTTCAGGGAACTATTTCCACGACTCTGCTTCACTGTTTCTGGGCTGAAGTCAACTAGCCGGTACCAGTGGACCATTCGACTGGTTCGAGTATGTCCTTATCTCAAGAAATGGGACTCGAAGGAGAAGTGCTGGAGAGTAACGGAGGTTCAAGATACAGGACGGTTGGAGTCGATTGAACTGATATCATCTGTCGGTTCTAGATCGGAATGGGAAAAGAATGGAGTTAATGCTTTTGAAAAAGCCCAAGTGTACAATACAGTCAGCGAGAAGAACAAAGGATAATTGACAGTGGAAAAGAAGAAAAAGATTTGGAAAAAGAGACTGAAAATATGGTTAGTTGGTTTTGAAAATTGAAATGTATGAAAAACGATCATCAAATTCGGTATCAGCTCACCAAAACGGTTCAAGTGAGAATAGTCTAGCTACGATTTAAAGGAGCATAGACTTCAAATTTTTTTAAAAAATTTTTTGCAACCCTTGATGAAGCGCTGATTCTCTAAAAACACGAGAATCATGCGCAAATCCTCCAAATTTATAAAAAATTCACACGAACGACAAGTCGAAATCACACGCCAAGCTGACGTTTAAAGAGTGATACGACTTTCTAAAATGTTTGCCATTTTTCAAATCATTTCAATATCAATCTACCGATTCACAAACAAGTGCTCACTCTCCGGTGGAGCTGGGATCCGAATGTGGGTGCCATCAATGCAGCTCTCCACACCCGGAATTTTTGTGAGACTTTTGAATCTAGAAAGCGTAATGAATTAGGAGTTCCCAAACGTCTTACTTTCTCTGCTGCTCAATCGAGTTCTCTCCTTCAGCCCAGCTGGCAAAAAAATCTAACTTACTAGAAATAGCCTTACAAACTTGATGAATAGTTCGAGAAACTGTCGGTTGAGAAACGCCTGCTAGATCCCCAATCAACAACTGGAACGAATTCAAAGCCAATGATTGAAGAGTTGAGCCGGTAGGAGAGCAAACGAACGATCCGAAGTGGTAATGTCGTTTTTAACTACATCAAGGACTGTAAAAAAAACCTTGACGAGTAAAGCGATAACGCAGCCGAAACTGCGCGTCAGTGAGAATTTCAAATGGATTGGTCCTATCACGGAAGACACGTGGAGATCTAATCGCCAGCTCTTCTTCTTTCAAATCTCTATCGATGTCATCCATTTGAATAAATATAGCGTAAAACGAAAAAGAACAACAAAAACGAATGAAAACAAATTGAAAATGACATTTTCATTCCCCAAGCCTGTGTAAATGACTTTCACTTTGCAAATGGTTTTCAAAAAAGAAAATAGTTTTCATGAATACCAAAAAGTTTACATTTTTTCCCGTGAGTTTTGTTTTTGTTTACATTTACACAGGATCCAAAATCAAAAATTTTCCAAACCTAGTCATGAGTGTAACCATTCGAACCGCTTTGGAGTGCTGATTCCAAATATCACATTTATATTTCATTTTGAGCAATATGGACAGATTTACAGTGTTTTTGTGATTTCAGTCAGATGAATTGGAGTTAACCCCTCCCCTGTCTACATGGCAACAAATCAATACAGTAATCCCTAAACTATTGGATATTGAGAAAATGGACAATGCGCGCCCCATTGCCAGCCGATGCGACCCTCCTCATTATGTGTGCTATTTCTCTTTCTCTGCCCCTCAGCTGACGTCAGAGGAAGAGAAATAGCACGCATAATGAGGAGGGTCGCCCCGGCTGGCAATGGGGCGCACATTGTCTTTCTCAATACCCAGTAGGTAATCTGTCCTCGCAGACACTCCGCCTCCACTTCCTGCATTCTTCTCATTTGTTGTCTCCACTTTAACGTCCTTTCTTGTGGACCATTTCTGTTAAGATTCATTGATTTTGTTCTCTATTTTTGGAAAATTGCTCTTTTTCTTTTCTTTTTTCTCTGCGTCTCTCTCTCTCTCTTTTCTCTCCCGTTTTACTCACCGTAACCCATTCTGTTTTTCAGCAACTTCTAACTCAAAATGAACAACAACAACAACTTCTACGGATACGGAAATGACCAGCCAACCACCGGCCAAGCTATGGTTTATCAACAGCCACCAACTACCACAGTTGATAATGGCCAATACCATGCGTTTTACGGCTACGGAAACCCAATGGTTTTCCAGAATGTGACTGATTTTCAAGCACCGATCTACATGTGTGACCCAAATTACCCAAACTGGTATTTTGATCAGTACAACAATTGGTACCATATGACGTCACAACCAGTAACTCTATTCCATCAAGCCACTCAACAGCAACAGAACACCATCCCAGTTCAAATGCAAACTCCACTGGCACCTCATCAACCTATCGTACCTGCTCCACAACCAGTGACTCCACCACCGGTTCTTGCAACTCCAGTCAATAATTCTGGTGAGTTGAAATTTTTTAAAGTTTTTTGGTAGTTTACTATGCATGTTACAACTATTTTGAGCCTTATTTTGATTTATATCATGACCAGAAACGCTATTTTTCCGATTTTTTCGATTATTTTCATTACAGGTCTTGGAAACAACCTCCCACCATTTGCCAACCCAGTCGCCAACACTCCACACCCAACCGTCAAAGTTCAGTTGAGGGATCAAAAGCTCTGGACTGAGTTCTACGAGAAGACGAACGAGATGATTGTGACTTTGAAGGGAAAGTAAGTGTGAAGTTTTTATACCGAATAAACATCAGATCCAAAACAGCTGAGACAATTTGAATGAGTATAATCATGACCATGTTCTCGCGATTTTAGAATTTCCCAAGCCTATGCTTCTTCGTGTCAAGACCCATGATATCTAAAATGTTCCAAACCTAGTCATGATTATACTCATTCGAATCGTCTCAACCCCCTGATTCCCAAAAACCGGAATTTAGAATTCGAAAATAAAAAACTGACAGTAGTTATATTAAATGTTATTGCTTTTCAGGGAAATATTTCCACGACTCTGCTTCACTGTTTCTGGGCTGAAGTCAACTAGCCGGTATCAATGGACGATTCGACTGGTTCAAGTATGTCCGTATCTCAAGAAATGGGACTCCAAGGAGAAATGTTGGAAAGTGACAGTGACAGAGGTTGAGGACACTGGACGGTTGGGGTCGATTGAGCTGAGATCATCAATCGGATATGGATCAGACTGGGAAAAGAACGGTGTTAATGCTTTTGAAAAAGCGCAAGTCTACAATACAGTTAGCGAGAAGAACAAAGGAAAGATGTCAGTGGAAAAGAAGAAGGATTTGGAAAAGAAGACTGAAAATAAGGTTAGTTGATTTTTAAGATTGAAATTTATGAAGAACGATCATAAAATTTGGCATCAGCTCACCAAAACGGTTCAAGTGAATATGGTCTTGCTACGATTTAAAGGCGTATTAACTTCAAAATTTTTGAAATCATGAAAACCTAGTCATTATTATACTCATTCGAACCGTCTTGATGAGTTGATTTCAAATCTGGAGACTGTTCTGGGAAAAGTGTTTGAAAAATTTCAAATCAAAACTGATTTTTTTTCAGATGAGAGTCAGCAGCTTTTGCTCTTATCGACCAGTGCTGAGCGTTATGGAGCTGTCCGAAAATGGAGGACTTGTAGTTCCAATCCCAATTGAAAGTTTCCATTTTGCCGAGACTGAATTCGTGGTGGTGACCGAGTACAAAGTACGAGTGTTTGATTGAAAATCTTTTTTTATCACGTGTTTTTCAGAATCCCACCATCAAAGCCATGAAGACAACGTATAACAACTTCAATCGAAAGGACACGCAGATGAAGGCTGCAAAGATACTCAGCGCTGAGGAAGGGCAAAATGGAAAACGGAACGGAATAGATTCTGGATATGTGACGTCTTCTCGCGGTTCCAGTGTGTCCCCAATTGGCGCCTCACCAGTAAACGCCTCATTCCCATCCCATTATTCTGGAGTCAACGGATCCGCCCCTACCACTTCTAGCCAGTTTTGATTTATCTCTCTACCTTTTTTTCTTAATATTTTTTTCGGATATTTCTCGGTTATGATTCTCTCATTCTTCATTATGTGTCATAATTTTTCGGTTGATCTCTAAATAAATTTTGTTGATTTTAAAGCATTCTTCTCTTCATTTTTGCGGGTTGTCAGTGAAAAAATGAAGGACAGGCTAAACAGGTCGAATTCAAGTTACTGTACTTTTTAAAGGAACATGGAAAAATTTCTCAGTGGGTTTTGAAAGGAAATCAGAATTTTCATTGTTTTTTTTTACATTTTATCGAGGATGAAATCGGAAAAAAAACTAAAATTGTTGTCGAGTTACCAAACAAATGTTTCCGAACCATGACCTTATTTCAGGGTTGTCGAAGATGGTCGAGTGGATAGTGATAATGTCGAATCATGCTGTTCAAAAAATTGATATGGAGGTTTTTTTTCTTCATTCCCGAAGTTTCCTTTCATTATCTATACCTCTAATCTACTATTCAAGCAATTTGCCATAGTCTATCCGTTAATATTCAGTTACCTAACAAAACCATTGTCAACCTTGAAATTAATTCCTCTTTGTTTGCCGTGTAAGCGTCTGCTTTTCTCTTCGTTTTCTCGTTCTCTTTCTCAGGGCCGTCACGATCCTGGCCTAACTTACCCCTTTTTTCCCGCCAATTACACTCTCTCCCGCGGCATTTTTCCTTTCCCGCTTTGTTTGATTTTACAGGTTTTGACAGTTTTCAATCATTTTTTCTTAAAACTTTTTATCTTTTCCAACTTAAACAAATTTTTTTTGAAAGCTGAAGAAGAGAAAATGATCAAATTCTTACTCCAAAACTGCTCAAAACAATCGTTCTACCCCGTTTTCAATAACTTTTGAAACATTGTTTATTGAGAGGCCCTTTCGTATGGTTTAGGGTTTTGTTTAATTTTTCTACTAAATTTGATTCGAGAATTGATGTATTTTGTTTCGCTCCTCTACTTCGATTCCATGAATTGTAAAAATCACATTTGCAGACAACTATCAGTCTGTCCAGCCACAAGATACAATCCTCGATGATGAATACGAACGGAGGCAGACCGGGTATGTAACACTGAATTAAGACTGCTGATAAATCAGATTTCAGGTCCAGGAATCATGTTTGTTGGTTTGGAGGAAGCCAAGAAAGCCCAAGAAGAAAGACTGGCGATGTTGGGAAGAGAGGCTTGGAAGAGGATGAATGCAAATAAAACGATTATTGCCAATGGAGCGACCGGAATGTTCATGTGCAGACAAGACAATGTTGTGGAGCAGAAGAAATCGAAAACAACGGCTTGCGTTCCAGAGAATCATGGTGAAAAATTTATCAACTAGAAAAAAAAACTTTGAAACACATTGGTGACTTTTTAACACTGTACTCGCTGTTTCAATACTCCAAATTTCTAAAAACCGTTTTTCTGAAAACCGTAGCTGTTATATTCCATCGTTCCGTATTTTTCGTACCATTTTTCGACTCATGTTCCAATTTTTCAGATCAATCTTCCACATCCGATTCTCCACATATTCAAGACGTGGCTCGTCAATTGAAGGAGAAGCTGACTATCTCTCCAGAAGTGATGGCACGCTTCCAATACAAGTCGTTCTCCAACTCGATTCCTACAACAAGTCAAAGGTAATAGAAAAATATAATTAACAGAAAATATGTTTTCAAAAGTTCAATTTTTTTTAGTTTTTCCTTTTGAGAGTCAATAAATAACTTTTTCTGAAAATTTGATAGGTTTGGCGAATCACCGAAAAAAACCATACTTGCAAAATTACGGGCCGGGCCGGCCCGCCTTGGCGGGCACACCGAATTTCTGTGATTTTTTCCGAAATTTTTTACATAATTTCCGCCTTTTCACTATAAACTATTCTTTTTTTTGTGATAAGCTCATTTTCACTCCAAAACATATTCGAAATTATAGGAAAAGTATGTTTTTCAATTAAAAAAAAATACTCCGAAACAATTTTGAAAAAATAGCAGTGATGACATCGGCCCGTTGCAAGTATGAAAAAAACCCATGACTGCGCTAGATCGCTAGAAAAGCTCCGTTTGTATTCAGGCGCCAGGACCCGCTTTTGCCATTAAAGAAGGGAAGAACTCAGAAAAATAATAATATTATTATTTTCTCATTTTCGTGAGTTAGTAATTTTGGTGATCTGTAAATAGGCGCTGGAGGATCCTGAAATGTTAATCTGAAATCGCCCCGTCTATAATTCATCGTAAAAAAAGGGCGGGTCCAACTGGAAATTCCAGAATTCACTCATAGATGCATCTACTTTAAGACCAAAAATTTATAGAAAATTCCTAACCCATGTGAAAAAAAAATTCCTTGTAAGAGTTCTCTGGGGATGAGTTTGAAGGTAGAGCCCTTTGGGAGTAATTCAAACGAGATACTTTCTAAACTATGTGGAAAAGCAATGAACGCATAGATTATGATATTACAAATAAATCTTTTAATTTTTTCAGAGCTACTACGTCACTCGAAGCAATGCTTCGAATGGAAGAAGTAACTGACTCAAGTTGGAAAAAAGAGGAAGAAAACCGAGTCGAAGACCCTTCGCATGTCTCGGACTTAACTTTTCAAAAACTGAAGAATGACAGATATGAGAAAATGCTGAGAGCTCAAGATCTGACGATCAGTAAATACCAGAAGATTGTTGAGTTGATGTCAGAACGTCTGGAAGCTGAGAAAAAAGAAAAACGTGTGGAAAAAGACGAAAAAAGCGATGAAGGTGAACGTTCGCAAAATGATCTGGAGTATCTTGCTGCAATCAACAAGAACCTGAAAGAGGAGAACACAAATCTCAATAAGAAATACACCACCAAGTACCAGAGCTTCCGGGAGACAAATGAGACGAAGAACAGTAAAATTCGTGAATTGGAGAAATCTTTGAAAGAGAAAGATGCCCAAATCAAGGATCTTCGAGAGACTAACAGAGAACTTCATAATGCCTCGGAACGTGACAAGAAATCCCACGAAGAGCTCATCCGGAAGAAAGATTCCAAGATTCAACACATGCAACTTTGCGAGAAGGAGTCAGACGCAGAGCATCGACAGAAGCTGGGTTTACTTAACGCGACGATTACCAATTATGAAGAAACACGCGTTGCAGCGAGGAACATCAGAAAAGACATTGACGAGCTGAAGGAAACTATCAATTCAAAAAATGCTCGGTTTGCTAAATTGGAGAACGATTATGCACAAGCAAATCGCTACATCACCCTTCTCCACAACAAGCTGGCTGAGATGAAGAAAAATGAGAAGAAGGACGATGAACAAGTGAAGAGTGACTAACTGTGTTTCTTTCAAATCTCTCTTTCATTCACAAAGAATTCAACCACTGAATATTCTTGCAATAATAAACACTGTTCCGGATGTTTCCGATAACGTCTTTTAACAAGAAAAAACCCGAAACATGGTCTAAAGTGATTTTGAGTTTGAAAACTGTTTGTTATTGGCTTTCCAAAAAAAAATCAGAAAAACCATCGGAAAAGGTTTAGAACCTTAGAAAACATCGTCAGTAAAAAAACGAAGTGGTTTCTTAGATGACTTTCTAGCGAAAAAAATATTTCGTGAGAACAAACGAAAAGTGACAAGCATAGCCTTTTGAATTCCCGCCACAATAATCGTATATGGACAGATTTTTTTAGAAGACACGAGAATGTTCTGGAAGGTAATCTCTATAACACTTGACAGTGGAGTTTTTGCCTTACCGTAACTTCCGTGGTGCTACAGTAATTCAAGCTCCAAACGTTATAAAATTGAAGCGCTCGGAGATCCATAGCCAAACACCAAATATAGTACCGAACTATTCAGGAGCACAGAAATTATTCAGTGACAAGTGGTGGACGCACAGAAATACATAACTTGTCGCTTAGTATATGTAATAGATAGATAGATTATCGGTTTATTATTGGATTGTTATCAGTTTCGAAAATAAAAAAAATCATTATTGAAGAACAGTTTTTATTTGATGAAATCGTAAAGTTCCGGTAATTTAAATTGCAGAGCCAATCGGAAAAGTTGGGAAAAAACATAACATGATTCAAATGATTTGGAAATTGCAGAGAAAGAGAAGATTTAGCGATCAAGTAAACTGTGATGTGGAAGGTGTTCCAAAGAAAAGACAGAAAACGGCATATCGAGTTATTCCTTCTGATAGATAGTCTGTCCTTCATTCAAATAATACATGCGATCGATTGATTTCACAAAGAAGATTCCCTTCTTTAGATGGTTTTCGAAGATTTCCACGAATTTATCATCGACCGTCACGGTGGCATCAATGATAACAACCTCTTTTTGGGCTCTCTCGACCTCGGCCTCTCCTTTTTTAAGAAGATCTTCGTGATGGTTGTTGATTTTCTGGAAAAAGATGAAGTCAGGAAACGGTAAGAGTACAAAAACAATCTTAAAAAATCTATTGAAAACTGGCTTAGCTGTTTTATAGGTTTCTTAGTTCTAAGGTTTACAAAAATTATCAGTTATTTTGCGCAGGCTAAAACCAAGAAAAAATCGTTTTTTGCTGCTTCTTACAGCTGGTGGAATTGAACTTAACCTAATTGGAAATGCTTAGTGTTAAACGTTTAAACAAAATTAGGTCATTTTGAGCCAGTACCCTCTCCAACCCCTCAATATCACCGATTTTGTTCATCCTCGGAGAATATTTTTAAAAAACGTGCAAAACAGAACTGAGCAGCTTCAAAAGGGCTCAGTTCGAAGGCAGCCCAGTCTAACACGGGTTGTACTAGAAGCTCGTTTCCGACAAAGTGAGTTTTCATAGAAACTTTGCTGTTGTGTTTCTCTCAGAGCTTACTAACCTGTAGAATGAATTCTCCCTCAAATTGATGGATCTCAACTCTTCCCAACTCCACGTCGTGAAAATGTGCGTTATATTTGACGTATTTGATTCCTTGCGTCGTTTGCCCCTCAATTTTTTCTTTTTCGAACGGGAAGGATACTTTCAGCTGTAAACAAAAAGGAATGATATCATGAAGACTTTGAGCAACAAAATTTTGTGAGGATTATAATTAAAATGTGGTGAATGGAAGAGCAAATCGATTTCAACGGCTCTATTGTAGAATAGAAGCCCTACCATCTTCGTTGAACAAAACTATTAGCTAACAATACATTATTCTGTGAATACAAAGTCTTGAATTCGCTTTTTCAATGTTCCTATCATTATTTCTGATGTTAGCTGTTAAGTAAATGAGAAACAACCAGTCAGGAAATCAGTCTTTAGGACCCACTGATACTATGAAAATTCAGTATTTTCTGAAGTCATTTTTGTGATTTCACGAAAATTCATAAAAGGTGGTACCCCGCATTAGAACTGGCCGCATCAGAACTGACCCGTATTAGAACTGGCCGGATTAGAACCGGGTACTTCCGAAGTATCTGGTAACTCGAAAATTCGAGGAAAAGTTTAGGGCCACAATGTCATATTCTGTACAGAAATTCAGCCTTGAGTCGCAACTGGGAGCTCGAATATGGGCCGGTTCCGGGAAGTTCTAATACGGGACAGTTCTAATGCGGCTAGTTCTAATACGGGGTAGCGCCTCATAGAAACCATGTTCCATAACAGAGCCTCGTTCACAAATTTATGAAGACAAGTTATCTCAGTAGTTTTGTATTTTGAATATATAAAAACCTCTCACCTCCAACTTGTGAACAATGTTTTCGGTTGTTTGAACATTGCCGTTGGTTGTTCGGCTTTCCACAACTTTTTCAATGACTTGGAACGGCTTCTTTGCGGCCACAGCTTGGACTTTGGTAGCTGTTGTGACATGCAAAGAACCACTACCGACCATTATTGACTGTTGGGCTTTATTTCCGATTTTTTTGATAAAGGTGGATCCATTGAGTTTGAAAAAAAAACCACCGTCCAAGCTGAAAATTCAAAAATTCGAAAGTGAGAATATAAAAAATGTGTAGTATCAAAAACAAATGAGACTTGACTTTTCCAAAACTGATTGAATGGAGTGGGAATGCTCGATGCTCATAAGTAAAAACATGTTGAGAAGAACAAGAACAAGGCATGCTTTAGCGTTCGTATAACTTGCGAGACAGCCCTCAGACTCCGTCTCTTTGTAATTTCAAAAACATCCTTTTCTGAGTTCCACATTTGCTTCAAAAGATTGAATCAACTAACCGAGCTTGCTCTATCCCCCGTCTCAGCTTGGATAATCCAGCGAGTCAATCCGGTGTATTGTGACCACAAGTACGAGGTCGACGATCGGGCTGAAGTGCAGTACTGTTGCACCGGATTTGGCGCCTTGTTGGCAATGCAAATCCCAATCGCCTCCGTTTCCCTGTTGACTGTTCGCTTGGGGGCGACAAACTGCAAACGTCATTGGTTGGTAATGGCAAAAAGCACAAAGACTACAAAACCATAATGCCTTGTGTAAGTTTTTTTTGTTTTTTGATCATTATTAGACCAAAAACTTTTTTGAAAACTTACACCGTTGCGAAACTCCAAATATCTGGACGGTTTCATTCTGCTGGCAAACGCTTCGATGCTCCATGGCTGAATTAAGAAAAATTTGAAGATCAATTTATAGCAATGCCATACCGTGTGATAGTACATGCGAAGTCTTGCCTCATTCGGCTGTTTGTCCCATTCACTAAACGAGACAATTTCGAAAAGTTTATCGTCCGAAGGGGCGTATTTGACGGTAACCTGAAAATTTCAAAAATAAAAGCATGTTTTTAGTCTATGTGTATTGATTACCAAGGATATTGTTTTCTAGAGACCCTGACAACAATACATGCCTAAATTCGGGCTTGGCCCGGCCCGGCGTGCTCGATCTCAGAGCTGCTGATTCTTTTGAGAGTAGTGAAAATTGATGACTTTTCTGTCTAAGAATGTGCTACTCCTCAGAAACCTTCTCTCAGAATACCCTTAACTCAATGAGAAACAACCAAAACTGACCTAATTTTGCATCGAAATGGGCAATTTTGTCATTAAAACCGACGTTTTTCGGCAAAGAAATTCTGTTTTTCTATATTAATGAATTAAACTTCAGCGGAAAACTATCTAGTAAAACAAAAAAATAACTTCTGCACGCCTAGAACACTCCAGTAAGGAAACATACAACTTTCATGTTTCTAGACTGTTTGGCCCAGCTAGGCCCGACCCGGTCCGCCCGGTCTGGCAGGGCTGGGCTGGGTCCATGAAAATTTCAGTTTTGGGCCCGTCCCGGTCCTGCCATAGACCTGTATGCTGACAACCAAAACTACAAAAGCGTTGAACCTCACCTTCACCACTTCTTGTTGAACATTTTCAAGAATTCTCTCCTCATCATTCAAATACAGCAAGAATGGTGACCAGACAGCTCCTTCGTACTTGTTTCGTAAATTTTCCGAAAGTTTCGAATAGTTTGGTTTAGCAGCGAAGAGTTCCACGTAGCATGTGCCGTTCTGGTCCCGCGTTTTGAAATGTGAAAGATCGTGGAGTGGTTCACACTTCTCATAATCTTGGGCTTCGGCCGCAGAAATTCGAAACCATTCACCTGGTCGGTGGTTCATCAATTCGGACTTGTTTCGCAGCTGAATTCCTTGATCGGAAGTGTAGAACTGAAAAAAATAATGTTTGTAAAACTACATGAACTGAAAATTTAATTACCTTAATACGGCAGACATCGGTTTCGACTACAAAGCCGGTAGTTTCCATTGTTATCTTCCAAGTTGTGCTGAAAAACAAGAGTTCAACGTACAAATAAAGTTGAAGATTGTGTACCACGGAGAAAAAACAAAACTAGAAATAATTTTCAATAACTCAAAAAGAATCAGTGAAAAACAGGAAAAATAAGAATAAATATGTAAGTTTAACCAAACGAAATTTGTGACGAGTTGAGGCCGAATAGGTGAAAATGAGAAAACGGAAGAGGTAACGGGTCAAGCGAAAAAAGAGTCTGCAAAGTGAAGAGAAAGCATGACGAACAGAAAAAGGAGGGCAGGTGAGAGGAAGACAGTACGAAATCGAGACGATTAGAGACAGAAAATGTTTGAATTGGGAGAACGGGTGAGGATTTACGTGAGCACCGTTTGAGGAGTGCTAGGGTGACTTTGAAATTAGAAATGCTTTATATGGGCCAATGTGAAATTTGATTTTGAGAAGAAAAGCGTCTTGGAGTAATATCAGGAAATGACTTTTCAGAAAAATATTGGCAAAAGAAGCAGGACAAAAAACAAGCAGGAAGAATGGTCGTCTATGGTGCAATTCTCGCATTTTGGCTGCCTAGAGTTTACCAAAAAATCACTAGAAAAAGTTTTATTTTGAAAAATCTATAAAAAAAACAACCTCAAACGAAACTCACTCAAATAATCAACAAGAAAAGATACATCTATGAAAAACTGTGCGCGCGAACATACAGTAGCAGATGGCGAGCATTTGTTCATTACAAGATCTTATCTTTTCACATACAATGACGTTGGACTGTGCACAGATAGGATTAGTGGTCAGGTCAGTTGGACAGTCTTTGATGAAGAGGCATCCCAGTTACACACACAGCATACACCCGATTGATTGTTTCTCTCATTTGTATTCTAACATCTTTTTCTTGTTCTCAGTTCCTTCTACTCATTATTCATCTTATTTCTTATTCTTTTTTTTTACATAAATATTATTATTTTTTCGCTTTTCCAGAATGACTATTTCTCTACGAAATCTTCCGCTTCTTGTTCAATTGGATATCATCAAAAACATAACGTATTCCGAAGCGTTCAATTTATCGTTATGCTCTGCTCGAACACTGAAAATGATAAAAATCTGTAAATTCCCCAATGTGAATGCGGTACGGTACTTTTTCAATGATGAGATCATGAAAGTTTCAATAGAAGAGCATGACGGAGGGATGGAATCAATGGTTTTACTACAAGGAGACCAAGAACGTGGTAAAATTGATGAAGGTCAATATCAAAAAATTTCAGACTTTCGTGAGGATTTCAGGTAAATTTTCACTGAGAAACAACTAACAAGGGATTTTTCCCCATATGGGTTAGGAATTCTTTATAGCTTGGTGGTCTGAAAGAGGATGCTTCTGTAAGTAGATTCTGGAATGTCTAGCCCTCACTGGTGCCTGAGAACCTGGAAATCTTCACCTGAAAATTGGAACACGCACCCTTTTTTTTCAAGAGGATCCAATGAAGGCTAGAAATTTCAGAATCCACTCACAGAAACATCTACTTTCAGACCACCAATTTATAGAAAATTCCTAAGCCATGTGAAAAAAAAGATTAAAAAAAGATTCCTTGTAAGAATATAACAATTTCTTGATTCAGAATGTCAACAAGAGATGCATCATTGGACGACTATTTTGTGTTAGACTTTGATAGGCGATTAGAACAACTTGTTAAGAACTTGTTGCACCTGCACATCTGTGAAATGTTTGACAATCGTTTTCCCATCAGGCTACACGTGATTGCTGACGCTAATTTAGGCGTCTTACCAAATATAGAAAGCGTGAATGATTGTCGTATATGCGAAGGCCACTCTGAGGTTATCAATCAGTTAATCACAAGTCATCCGTATATTAACAACGTATTCATTGAGAAATTTGTTAACAATGGCTTGCAAGATGATCATATGCTATTTGGAGTTCAAAATTTATGCATGAACCAATCAGGAACTGAGTCAACTACATTTCTAAGACAGTTCACAGGACGTCTTCTATATTTGTCGAGTGCTGAATGCAGAAACAGACACATTGTTCAGTTCTTAGAAAAATGGAGAAGTGGACGATTTTACCCTAATTTGAGATTCCTCAAAATAGATCTGCGAAGAAGAAGGGGATTTGTCCAAAATGAAATCCTAGCTGATATTGAAACGACCGTGTGGGATCCAGCTATTAGACCAGGAAGGTGATAAGCACTCTATGAGTCAATATACTAAATTTATTGTATTATTTTAGAGTTGTCGATGTCTTTTCGGTCGACCATGAACTGAATATCGAAGAATATTTGGATATCAAACGAGAAGGGGATGGAAAGCTTGCTTCTTTGTCTATTATTCCATCGAGTTTCAAGTTTTTAGTTTGGGATTAGTTGAAATCTGCAACAAGCCTAATATTTCTAAAAACTAGAAAAAAAAACGCTCCTGAAAATTCATTCAGTTATCAACCATTTCTGAAGTATTTTTCAAGAAAAAATCAGTTCCGGTATAGGAATTGAACAATTTTCTATCAATGTAAAACGATTTCCCTTCTCTCCAATGAAAATAGTGCCTGTATATGAGAGACGGCAGAATAGTTGTTCAGTTTCTATGTCGGAACTATTGTTATAACCATAACCACACAATATTTTTTTGTTGTATTCATTCAGCAGTGGTGGCACATTAGGTTTTTTTTGCCAGATTCACAAAAATTGGCCACTCGTGCTGTATCACGTTGCTCGAAAAGCGTGACGTTTACTTTCGGTAAAAAACCTTTTCTCATCACTTTTTTTTGACAATTTTCAACACTTATTTTGACTGCTGTTTTCATTTTCATTTTTCATGATATATTTTTCAAAATTTTCTTTCCAAGCTCTATCAAAGGTGCTTTTTTGTTGTAACACATGACACCTTTCAGTTATTCAATCAATAAAGTTTGTTTGTGATAAGATATCAATTTTTTCACCTTACGAAAATAGTAAAATTTGTCCGATATTGTGGAGAGAAGGCAATGACATCAAATGACATGCGTGCTTTATTTAGAGCCTTAGCTCCTTTCGGATCACACAGAAATTCAAAAAATATAGCGTCTACAGAAACTTCCGTCACACTTTGTCAGTTTGTAGAAAACAAGGGTAACTATGTCAATTTCAGTCCGATAACAACGGTTTCAAACGATTCGAAAAAGTGTAAGCAAGACTAGGTTTGTTGAATTTACAGTCTTACTTTAAAGGCGGATAAAACATTTGAACTACCGTAACTCTGTCAGTTTCGATCTGACCGCATCACAAACTACATTTTTGAAATCAGCT